>JAQQSW010019407.1:0-11052 GCA_028646575.1 Pseudocheirus occidentalis
CTATGCCCAAAGGGCTATAAATAATTGCATATCCTTTGACCCAGTAATACCACTTCTGGGGTTGTATCCCAAAGAGATCATAGAAGTGGGAAAAGGACCCATATGTACAAAAAATATTTATTGCAGCTCTCTTCATGGTGGCAAAAAACTGGAAATTAAGGGGATGCCAATCAATTGGGGAATGGCTAAACAAGTTGTGATATATGAATGTAATGGAATACTATTGTGCTATAAGAAATGGGAAGGAGATGGACTTCATAATTACCTAGAGAGGCTTATACAAATGGATGCTAAGTGAGAAGAGCAGAACCAGGAAAAATTTGTACACAATCACAGACACATCATATATGTGCTGACCAGCATTGATAAACTGAATTCTTCTCAGCAACGCACAGATATAAGACAACTCTACAAGTCTCAGGATGGAAGGAGATATCTACATTCAGAGAAAGATTTAGAAAGAACAGAGTTTAAATGGAGACTGAAGCAATCTACATGCTAGCGTTCTTTTCCATGTGTGGTTTTGTTTCTTTTTTTCCCATTGTTCACTCCATTGGTTACAACCCTTCTATACAACCAGACTAATGTCCATTGTGGAAGTATTTGTAGATCCTATACTTGATTGTATGCTGCCATGGGGGGGTGGGGAGAGGAAAGGAGAGGAAAAAATTTGAAACTCAAGGGATTGTGGAACTAAATTTTGTAAACTAAAAGTAAATAAACAAATCAATTTTTAAAAAATACTTATTTGCCCAAAATGCAGAAAACTTTCCAGTTAGCTCACTCCTATTCTGGGTTAAGTATTGAGGGTGGGAAAGCTTTTCATCTCTCAATCCAAAATTGTGTACTTATAGGCTTGAAGAGAAATCAACAGATGGTCATGGACTTTGGTGGCATTATCAAATAGCATAAAAGCATTGAAGAGAAGGAGCATTACACAGAAGGTTAGGTGATGCTGCTGCTTGTCAGTCCTGTCTGACTCTTTGTGACCCCATGGACTGTAGCACGTCAGGGCCCTCTGTCCTCCCATGCCTCCCAAAGTCTGTCCAAGCTCATGTTCATTGCTTCCATGGCATTTCATCTCATCCTCTGATGTCTCCTTTTCCTTTTGCCTTCACGCTACAATATGACTTGAAGCCAGGGGGTTAGGGCAATGCTCTCTTCCCCACCCACCCTACCCCCACCCCTTCCTTCCCAAGAATCAGAGGGAGAAATCAGAAGAAAAAAAATGAAGGAGAATTGTTCCTGGGAAGCAGGGGAGCCCAGGAGAGAGAAATGAGCCGTGACCCGGAGGGGTGCTTCCCTCTTACCAGTGACCATGGCTGTTGATTCCTAGTCAGCCTTCTGCTCCTGCTCTAGTCATCACCTTTTTTCAACTCCTACTCTTTCTTCATCCATTCTTGACTTTCTGTTTGAAGGAGGTCCAGGGCCAACAGGCCCGTCCCAATCTTCCTGCTGGGCTTTGAATGTATACAGACATGGCCACACTTGATCCTTCTCTGAATTTCTAAGGGATTTCTCCTTAGAACAGAGGTTCCTAACCTGGGGTCCATGGATTTATTTTTTACTATTTTGTTAACTCTATTTCTTTATAATTTATGACTGGTTCATAATTTATGATTGGTTTCTTTTGTAATCCTATTTTATGGATTGTATTTTATTTCTTTAAAATTTATTCTAAGAAGGGAAAGGAGAGAGAACAGATGTTTATTGAGTACCTACTATGTGCCAGGCTCTGTGCTAAGTGCTTTACAAATATTATTTCAATTAACCCTTACTACAACCCTGTCAGTCAAGTTAATTATTTTCTTCATTTTGCCATTGAGCAAACTCAGGCAGACAAAGATTCTGATTTATCCAGGATCACGTACACTTGCTGCCTTCACGGGACATAAGGAAGGAAGCTTCCTAGCTGCTTTCTAGCTACTGGTGCTAGATTTGAACTCAGGTCTTCACTGTACCATCTAGCTGACTCTGAAAGAGGTCCATGGGATTCAGCAGACTTCCAAAAGGATCTCTGACTCAAAAAAAAGGATAAGATCCCAGATCTAGGAACAGTTCTTTCAAGGTCAAAAAAATAACAAAAAATAAACAAAACTTAAAACTTAGGAAACTGGATAATACCACCGTATACCAATGTGCATTTCCAACCACCACGTCTACACTGCAATGATTTCATTGTCTCTGTGAGAGAGACAATCTCCCACCAAGATTACAGAGTTGCATGTGTATCTTATAAAGATTTACCCTTGTAAAGATATAATTTACACAGCTCTTTCCTTACACCCTTCTCTGTGGAGGAGGTAGGACAAGTAAAAGTATTTCCATTGTATAGATGAGGAAACTGAAGCCTAGAGATGATCTGCTCCAAGTGAAGGGGCTAATTGTTTTTGGTGATGCTAACATTCAAACTGTAGTCTTCCGGATTCAAGTCCTAGACTCTTTCTCCTTTGGCATGTTGTTACTATGAAGGCGTTTAGTTTGTAGGAAAGGCTAAGTAAATATCAATTAAATGAATGAGTCAGTGAATGAATGAATTTCCATTGAATAATCATTTACTAAACAGTTATTCAAAACCTTGTGTATGAAAGATTCTAATATCCCTAACCTAGAAGCTCTATGCTTCCCTGGAGTAGCAGTAAAAGCAGGCAGCAATTTCTACTAGTAGGGGGCTTGGTCTGTAAGTACCGTGAACCATGTCATTTGGTCTTAGGGATGGATGGAGCCCTCTTCCTTCCTTATGTCCCCTGAAGGCATCAAGTGTTTTTTCCTGGAATAAGCCCTGGGGCCTCTCAAAATCAGATCCTGGTAAGGCCTCTGGCTAATTCTGCAGCCACCTCTTTGCATAATCAATGTGGGAGCCAACCCTCCCTTGTCAATGCTGACAGCTGGATTCAATGCTCCTGGACTGGCTGAAACCAAGGATAGACCCACTGTAGTTGACTATGAGAACTGGAAAAGACCTTAATTTATATACTCCAGGAATCTTTGAGTTTATTAGTGGGGAAACTTTCTCCAATGATGAATCTCTACCCCTTAGTAGATGAGTCTTAATAGTTGGCCATAGCCAAAATTACTTATCCCCTGATAATAATAATAATAAGTAATAAGTAAGTCTCTGAGCCTCTCCATGATTTGCCACGTTGACTTTCAAATAACAGGTGGACAAATCCATGACCAAACATGAATTCTTTCCATCTCTGAGTGACCAATCAGAACTTGTGGAAGAGCCTTGGAGAAGCATGAGTCACCTCCAAGCTAAAGTCTATCCCTATGACTAGACAGTGTGTAGCTTAAAAATAAAAATGAGCCATCACCATTGATGTGCATATATATATATACATATTACATTCATTACATGCATATGTATTTTCATTTATATGTAAATACGTAAATTTTAGATCAAACATGCGGCCATAAAGTTGTCAAAAAAACTGAATTCTGAAAATAGAACAATCATTTTGATTATATGATGAGCACAACTACAAGGAATTTGAAAAAATCTATCAGATGAAATAAGAATCTTGAAAATAATTTATTTTTCCCAAATGATAGTCTCAATAGTCCCAAATAGTTGTCTCAAGTATTAACTGTAACAATAGCAGGTTCCATTGAAGGGTGTGGATAGTGGAAATGGGCAAAGAGAGTAAAGGGAACTTTGCTGGGCCCAAGGAAGTGGCTTGTTAATGGCTATGGAAATTCCAAAGGCTATTGTCATTTATTACTTGGAATGAATCCTTCACTCACAGATGTCACCCTGGCTCAGAACCTGAGTGGGGTGGTGAGCAGAAAAAGCATAGCTATTCAGTTCAAATGGTTTGAAGTCTTCCTAGGCTTCTGCTGGTTAACTCTCTGGCTTCCTCACACCTTGGATTGGTATGCACTGACCTTCGAGGGACCTAGGCCTTGGGGATTCCTAGATACTGGCTCTTAGATACATGCTAACCTCAGGGATATCTAATTATGTGCTGCTCTTGGGTCTCTGGACTTCTAGGAATGTAGAGGTCCTGTTGCTTACCTTGGGTGCCACTAAATCCATATCGCTAACTTTGGGGACCAATAAGCTTATGTCAATCAGTCCATTGATTAGCATTTATTAATTGTCTGCTATGAGCTATGTGCTAGGCGATACACATATGAAAGTAAAATATTTCCTGTCCTCAAGGAGTTTACATTCTATGACAATGTATTTGCTAACTTTGGACAACCCTAGTTTTGACCTAACCTTTTTGATCCCTAAGTACTAAGTGCTAACATTGGGAGCCCTAAGGCAATATGTATTTACTGAACTAGATGTCCCCTAGGCACACATGCAGCTTGCCTATTTGGAAATCAGTCTGGATCTGCTGGCCCAGTAACTCACTTGTGTGTTTCCCCACAGTGTTCCAAACCCCTGACTTCTGCCTTAAAAGCAGGATGTGATTTTTTTTTTCATTGATCACTGGAGAGAGACTATGAGTATATGTCTGGACAGTTTCAGACACATTAACCCATAGCTCCAGCTTCCAGCAAGGAACTTCAGATGACAAACCTCCTCAGTGTTCCTGCCGTGTCAGCTCCGAGGTATCCAGCTGCTGGAGCTGGGGAGTGGGGAATAAGGATGAGCGGTTTAGAGAAGCCTTTCGCTAAGACCTTGCCACGTAGAATGAGCTACGTGGCAAGAACAGGAATCCTACTCTCCCAGCAAAATGGCAAATACATCCCTTAAAGCAAGAGAAAACCTGAGGGCCCCTCCTGGGGAGAATTTGAAAAGGCTACTTGCATTTTCTCCCACATATCTCTGTGCTACACATAGGACTCTCAGGAATAAGACACATAGGAGAGGTTTTTTTGATAGGAATTTTGTTTTATTGTATCCCTGAGGCAGCTGCCAAACAGAGGCTTCCCAGGTCTTTGCCAGCACTCTAGTGGAAGGAGAGCAGGCCAGAAAAAAATCTGTTTGAGGCCTGCCTCTGGCACTTTTTCTCTGTGTGACCCAAGGCCTCAGTTTCCTCCATTTTAAAATGAAGAAGTTACATTATTTTATTTTCCAGGACTTTCCAGCTCTGACATGTTCCGACTTCTCAAGCAAAGATAAGGTGCCCTTCCAAAGGCTAATTTCTCAGCCCTAGCATGCCCCACCCACAATGCATTGCTGTAAGACAACCTCTACCTACCAATAGCTTATTCTCACTACCATACAGAGGTATGTAGTTGAGAGAAGCTACAAGCCCTCAGGCTGTTCCCAGAACTTGTCACAGGCTCAGAACATTAAACAGGCCCATTTAGTTGCCCCTTGTCATCTTCACTCCCCCCCCAACCCCCTGCAGGCAATAGGCCCCTTCTTTAGACCCAGCCCTGGGATTTAATGTCCTTTCCTAGTCTCATGGGACCCAGGAGAGACAGATGATGTAGAGTGCTAGCCTCCGTGTGGAAAGATGTGTATTTAAATCCCAGCTGTAATCTTCACAACCTCTGTGGTCCAGACCTACCAGCTTATTTGCTGTTCCTTATGAGTGACACTCCAGCTTTGTCTCTGTGTCTTTGTATTTGGCTGCCCTCCATGCCTGGAATGCTCTCCCTCCTTACTTCTGCCTTTTGAAATCTCTAGTTCCCTTCAAGGTTTGGCTTAAATGCTTGTCTTCTACAGGAAGCTTTGCCTGATCTCGATCTCTCCATCTCTCTCTCTCTCTTTCTTTCTCTCTCTCTCTCTCTCTCTCTCTCTCTCTCTCTCTCTCTCTGTCTCTCTGTCTCTGTCTTTCTCTCTCTCTCTCTCTGTCTCTCTGTCTCTCTCTCTGTCTCTGTCTCTCTCTCTCTGTCTCTCTTTCTGTCCTTCTTCCTTTCCCTCTCCATCTCCCTCTCTACCTCTTCCTCTCTCCCTCCCCTAACCAGCTGCTAAATCTACTTTGTATTCCTTTTGTATAGATTCACTATACTCATACATGCACATATTGTCTCTCCCACTGAAATACGACTCCTTGCATGCAGGGACTGCTTTACTTTTGTCTTTCTATCTACAGCACTTAGCACAGCTCCCTAGGTCGTAGGCACTTAGCAAATGTTTGTTGGCTAATTGGCTACTAGATATGTGACCCAAGCAGGTTACTCCAGCTCTTTGGGTACCAGTGTCTTTATCCCTAACTGAAGGAGGATTCTTATGCTAGCTACACACCTACTCCATAGAGAAGGGAGGAGAACTAGAACTGGGCCTACGACTTAATGCAGGGAATTCCCAGATGAAGAAGCTTCCTTTACCAACGCAGGGCAGCATCTTCTTGTTGCCCTATAACCTCAGAGTTGACAGAGCACTAAGAAATGAAGTAACTTGTCACCTGGTCACACCTTGGGGGGAGCAGGGGCTGGACATAAGCCCAGGTCTTCTGACACCAAGGCCAGTTCTCTGCATCCACAATGCCAAACTACCATGCTTCCCATGATGGGGGGAGGGAGAATAAAATATGCATGAAAACAAATAAACTCAGTTCTGGTTAATGATCGCTAGCATCCATACAGTACTTTAAGGTTTGCAAAGAGCTTTACAAATATTATTTTACTTTCTCCTCACAATAATCATGGGAGGCAGAGGTCCTGTTATTATCCTCATTTCATGGATGTGGAAACTAAGGCAGAGTGACTCGCCCAGGACTGTATGGCTAAGTGTGGTCTGAGGACAGATTTGAGATCTGTTCTCTCTGACTTTAGGTCTAGCACTCTATCTACTGTACAGCCTAGCTGCTAACTTAACACAGATATTAATCATTAAAAATAACATCAACAGGAGAGGATGCTTCTCTGTTGTAAGGAAAGAGGGTCTAAACCATACAATTCTATATCCCATGACTGTCACTCTTCCAGAGCAAGATTGGTCATATTGAATACCCTTAGAGTTCTAAGGTGACTCCCGAGAGGGTGAAGGAATCTTTCTCTAGTGATATTAGCTTGAGCCTCCAGTCTCAGTCCAAGCCAACACCTACTGTTAGCTACCGGTGACTAGATCCCAGCTCCATTTAGCCAATGAATATCAATTAGCTTTTACAAAGAAGAATTTACTTTGAAGATATAGCAAATGAATGAATGAATGAATGAATGAATGAATGAATGAATGAATGAATGAATTGAAAAAGAAGACAAGAACAGAAGTATAAACATCTCCCCCAGTCACCTGGGAGGCATACTCTCCCCTAAACCACCTCAGTCCCTGAGTAGAGTCAGCTCAGACTTAATGCAGTTTCTACATAGCGTTGCTCCCACCAGCCTCATGTTCAAATGCAACATCACCCAGCGAGTCTCAGTTTTCACTGGGTTAAGTCCTAAAGGTCACTTCTAACTCTTGAGGGCACCGGCTGGCTACAAAATTCAGCACAGACTCCAGGATAGCAGTTCTCCACGCTTGTTTACCTAAAATTAGGAAGAATCAATGCAAGGAGGGAAAGAACGAGCAGCTGTATCACCAGACCACATGTTGGTCTCAGATGGGGAGGGTCTAGTTCCTCTCTCCTTATAGCACTTTTCTCTCTTCTCTCACTGGAATGCAGCCAGGCAGAAAGTTAGATGGAGGGGAAAGAACTGGTCCTGGTAGATAATGCCTGCTAAATGTACCCGTTTGGGCCACATGGCCAATCAAAGAGGCTTTGCTTCACCACATAGCTAGCAGACCAAATCCAGTTATCTTATTTATTAAACATGCTTACCAACCCTATCACAAATAGGAACAGGAACTATTAGTAGAGGTACAACTCAGACCTCTTCATCCCTACGCTACTCTATCCTGGGCTTTGGCCACATGAATAATATGCAATGTCGGCATCTGTAGACCCTTCCTCACTTCTCTAGAGTTGACTCTCTTCTCCCTACTGATCTCTTGGCTCAGCCTGCTTTTCTAATTAAATTCACATAATAAGTGGCTTATCCTAGGTTCTTGGGGGAAATAGACTCAGACTTTAGACAGGTGTTGTTGCTGCCAACATTGTACTTATAGTTTAGTAAGGGATAAGGCAAACAAAGAGGTTATTATAATACACAATAAAACATGATGAAAGCATTAATAAAGTACAAGGTGTTTTGAGGTAAGATGGAGAAAATCATTGCTGACCTGGAGGTTCAGGGAAGTCTCCCTGGAGAAGGTAGCATTGGAATTGGGTTTGTTTAAAATGTGAAGGAATGTTGATAAGATATCATTAGAGAAATAGAGGACTGGAAAGGGGGCGGGAGTAGTTAGTTGTGTAACAAGAGTTAGGGTTAACCAATGGACAGATAAGCAGAATACTCCGTAGATCCCTACATAACGTCAAAAAATCTAAAGGAAGCCCCCCCAGCATATTGAGGACACCCCTGTTGAGGATTTAGGGGAGAATGTGAACAAGTTTCCCAAAGGATAGGGAGTCATGGAACATGGAAAAGTTCTTATTTAGGGAGGACCTCCACTGATAGCACTCACAAATTCATCAAAATGTTAACATCTTAGAACAGGAATTCTGAGGGCTGGGGTTGGTAGAGGAAACATTTTGGACTCAAGAGAGCAGTGTGAGGCAAGAAAACACTGGGTATGGATGGGGGAGGGGTGACAAGTTGTTTAAATATCAAAGGAGTGTGTGTATCTGTGTCTGTGTGTAAGGAAGAAAGGTGAAATATGGCTAGAAAGATACAGTAGAGCCAGGATGGAGAGGGCTTGAATGCCAGGGAAAGGAGTCTAAAATTTCCTTGGTAAATTTAACCCAGACTGTTTTCTAGAATTGTCCAAACAGGCCTTTTTGTTCACAGATTCTGTTCTCCCATTTCCCCTGGCAGGAGTAATTACTGTATTCATCAGCTCCTCTGTCTAAAATGGGGAGGAAATGAAAAAAATCCAATCTAATCTACTCTGACTTTTACAGCTCAACTTTCCGGTGCAGCCACCATAGATACCTTAATGGGATGGAGTGGAGGGAAAGGGGATGAGAGGAAGGGAACCCCACTGTTCTTGGAGTCAGAAGGGTTACAATCCTAACTTTGCAATTTATAAGCCATACCACTCTAGACATGTCACTTTTCTCTATCAGCCTTATTTCCTCTAAAATTTAACATTCTGTGAGCCACTGTGGCTTTAGAGGTTAAGACATTTTCTTTTTTTTTCTTTTTTTTGGAGACATTTTCACTACAATAGGTCAGAAGATTAAGACCTTAGAGATCATCCAGTCTAAACCACCACCCCCAGTTTTGTAGATTTGGGGGCAGTGATTTGACCAAGGTCACACAGGCAATAAACTGCAGAGCCAGGATTTAAATCTAAGTTATAGGCTCCAGGTAAGCAGAACGGACTTCAGAGGCCATCTAGTCCAACCCATACCTGATCAATAACCCAACTAAAACTCAACTAACCCTTTCTTGAAACTTTCCAGTGGAGAGGAAACACTACCTTCTAACAACCTCATCTACCATAGGGTTGACTCTGATCGTTGAGAAGTCTTTCCTCACATTAAACTCTCTGCTACTTCTGTTCCCTGTTCCTAGTTTTTCCTACCCTCTTTCAGGCCAAGCAGAACAAATCTAATTCCTGTTCCATATTAAGACCATTCAAATTCTGAAAACAGCTATCATGTCTCCTCCTGAATCTTCTTTTCTCCAGGCTAAACATCCCCAGCCTCCTTCAATAGATCTCTCCCTGTTATGTTCTTCAATCCTCTCACAAACCTACATCCATTCCCTCTGCTACTTGTCTATATCACTCCAAAAAATGTGGTGCTGAGGCCCTCTGACTAAATCCAGGGTTCTTTCCTCCAGCCCACACGGCTCCTTTAGTGCCCCAGGGGTGGTGGAGATGGAAGAAAGGTGGACAATGAGAAAAAATAGTCCCTCCTTCCTCCAGATTGGGTGCCAAATGAGTTTTTACTCTTTTCCACATTTATGATCATTTTACTGGGCAGCCACTATGCTTGGCTCCAGATAGAGCAGATAGGAGCTGCACCCCCCCTCCCATTAATTACTGTAGCTGAGCCCTAACCAGGGGTGGGGGAGGGATAAAAAAGAGGGTACAGAGTGACCAGAGGAAGGGTGGGGGTCTGCCCTGCCCCATTCTATACCAGCAGGATGTCAGTGAGAATGAATAGGTAAGTCTAGATCCCTTTAGGAATCATCTCTCTGCCATGGGATGATGTCATCTTCATGGCTCTTTGACTGTTTCAGATGAAAATTTTCCATGTAAACACTAGGCCTGCCCTGTGAACAGACGGATGTGCAGTTTGTTTTAAGGGTTGTCTAGGCAACAAGCAAAGAGCCCGTGGCTGCAGATGTTTGCAGCCTGGGGCAGAAGCAGCAGCAGCGGACCCAGGAGTGAGGAAAGGAGCAGCTTCAGCTGTTTGTTTCAGCCTGCTCTCCTAATGATGCTTCTACCAGGCTTGTGAGGACAATAGTGAGAGACTCTGTGCTTCCCAGGAATAGGAACCATGCTTTGTGGTTGTCTGTCAGCTACCTTCACCTTTTTCTGATATTCTTTTTTTTCACTCTGAATTAATTTATTTTCTTCTTTACATCATCCATTGCCACGAGATTTTGAGTTACAATTTTTCTCCCCATCTTTCCCCTACCTCCTACCTGAAAACAGCAAACCCACTGTAAAGCCCCTCCTCTATCTGCTCTCTCCTATGTCCTCCCCCATTGCCCCTCTAACTTTCCAGAAGGGCAGGATGGGTCTCCCTACCCCAGTGCCTGTATATCTTAATTCCCAGTTGTATGTAGTTAATACTAATAATAATCTATATACATATATATATATTTTAACATTTGATTATAGAACTTTAAATTCTAAATTCTTTCCCTTCCTCCCTCATCACCCAACCCCACTGGAAGGACAAGCAATTCAATACAGGTTGTACATATGTAATTACACAGAACATCTCCACAGTGGACATATTGTGAGAGACTGATTATATGTCCCTCCTTCCTATCCCACCCCCACCCTTGTTCTATTCTCTACCCTGTCCCTGTCCCTTTACAGAAGTGTGTACTTCCAGCAACCCTCACCCTCACCCTGCCCTCCCTTCCATCATCCCACCTCTCATCCCCATCCCTACTCCTCTCCTGTATGGCAAGATAACC
>JAQQSW010019408.1:0-11052 GCA_028646575.1 Pseudocheirus occidentalis
GGGCAGGGCCTGGGGGAGGGATGCTGGATGCTCACACTTCAATAAAGGGACAGGGACAGGGTAGAGAACAGAACAAGGTGGGGGGGAGTGTTAGGAAGGAGGTACATATGATCACTGTTACAATATGTCAATTATGAAGATATCTTGGATAATCACACCTACACAACCTGTATTGAATTGGTTGTCCTTCCAGCAGGGGTTGGTGACAAGGGAGGAACTGAAAGAATCAAGAATTTAAAGCTCTGCAATACCTGCAATCAAGATATACAGGGGCTGGGATAGGGAGACCCTCCCTGCCCTACCAGAAAGTTAGAGAGCAGAATAGGGGAGGGGCTCCACAGTGGGACTGCTGTTTTGGGTGCGGAGGTGGGGTAGGGGAAAGATGGGGAGAAACTTTGCAACTCAAAAATCTCATGAAAATGAATGACGTAAACAAGAAAACAAATAAAATTTGTTACATTAAAAAAAGAAAAAAAGAAAAAAGAAATGAGAGACATCTTAAAAAAAACAAGAGAAGCGTTTTGTAGATGTGTTCATAAAGGTACTGGGTTAGTTTTGGCAGGTAGATTTCCAAATATTTTATAATGTCTACATTAATTTAAATGCAGTTCCTCTTACTATCTCTTGCTGTTGGAATTCATTGGAAATATAAATGGAATGCTGAGGATTTATGTGGCATTAATTTATTTCCTGCAACTTTGCTAAATTTATTTATTGTCTCCAGAAGTTTTTTACTTGATTCTCTAGGATTCACCAAGTGTAACATCATGTAATTTGCATAGAGTTATAGCTTATTTTCTTCTTGGCCTAATTTGATTCCTTTGATCTCTTTTACTTCTCTAATAACTACTGCTAACATCTAGTACCAGACTGAATAAGAAGGGTGATAGTGGACATGCTTGTTTCACACCTGATCTTATTGGAAAAGCTTCTAGTTTATCCCCATTGCATATAATAATTGCTGGTGGCTTTAAGTCGATGTTACTTACTACTCTAAAGAATACTCCATTTATTTTATACTTTCTAGTGTTTTTAACAGGAATGGATGTTGTATTTTCTCAAAGGCTTTTTCTGCATCTATTGAAACAATCTTATGTTTTCGGTTAGTTTTATTGTTGATATGATCAATGATACTGATGGCTTTCCTAATATTGAACCTTGCATTCCTGGAATAAATCCAACCTGGTCAAAATGTATTATTCATGTTATAAGTTACTGTAGTCTTTTTGCTAATATTTTATTTAAGATTTTTGCATCTATATTTATGAGGGAATTTTTTTCTATAATTTTCTTTCTCTGTTTTGTCTCTCCCTGATTTACGTATCAGTACCATATTTGTGTCATAAAATTAATTTGGAAGGATTCTTTCCTCACCTATTTTCCCCAGTAGTTTGTAGAGTACTGGAATCAAATGATCTTTAAATGTTTCATAGAATTCACTAGTAAATCCATCTGGCCCTGGGGATTTTTTCCTAGGGAGTTCTCTGATAGCTTGTTCAATTTCTATTTCTGGGATGGGGTTGTTTAAGTAATTTACTTCCTCTCCAGTTAGTCTGGGCAACTTATATTTTAGTAGATATTCTTCTATTTCACTAAGATTGTACAATTTACATGCATACAGTTGGGCAAAATAATTCCTAATTATTGTTTTAATTTCATCTTCATTGAAGGTACATTCACCCTTTTTGTTTTTGAGACTCAGAATTTGTTTTTCTTCTTTCGTTTATTTTCAGATTGACTAAGGGTCAATCAATTTTATTGTTGTTTTGTAAAATCAACTCTTATTTTTATTTATAAGTTCAATAGGTTTCTTACTTTCAATTTTATTAATTTCTCCTTTGGTTTTCATTATTTCTAATGTAGTTTTTATTTTGGGATTTTCAATTTGTTCTGTGTCTAGCTTTTTCAATTGCATATCCAATTCATCGACCTCCATTTTCTCTAATTTTTTCATGTATGTATTCGGGGATATAAAACTTCCCCTAAGTACTGCCTTTGCTGCATCCCACAAATTTTGGTATAATGTCTCATTACTGTCATTCTCCTGAATGAATTTACTGATTATTTCTATATCTTTTTTAACCCACTCATTCTTTTGGATTAAATTATTTAGTTTCCACATCATGTTTTTTAAAGTTATTTGTATTTTGTCCCTTACATTAGACTGTAAGTTTCTTGAGACATTTGCTAACATGTTTCTTTCTTCATATTGAAAGAATTTATCACAGTACTATGTTATTAATGACAATAAAAATTTAGATAATACATGGGCACTGTGATACAGATGGTATAGAACATGTACTAAAAACTACAAACCAAAATATTTGCTAAATAACTAAAAAGAGGTAGAAACATGATACCGTGGAAGTCCCAAGGTTGAAAAAGGGGTATCTGATAGAATAGTTCAAAGGCCATAAGAATACATGAGATGCATTTTATGAGATTAATGACATTATTCAGTAGTTGGGAACTGGGAGTTGACATTCCAGGAAATGTATTATTTTAGTGTTGTGGCCTTGAAAGCCTTTCTAAATGTAAAGCCAAGCACTAGCTGCTTTTCAGAAGAATGCTAGGGTGAACAGCTTTTAAGGTTCTGATTACACAGTATAGTGCAATATATTTCTTACATTCCATAACAAATCAAAGCAAAATGTTCACAGTAAATCAAATTACAGTATTCATATTACAACTTATCACAAAAATCAAAATATAACATTCACAACTTATCATGGAAAATTTCCACATAATTTCCACCACAGTGGTCACAAAGTTTTCAACAAGGAACCATCATTTAGTAACCCAATCATTCAATCAACTTGATCATTCAATCATCCTTCATCATTCACTATTAAATCATCAGAAAATACAGAGACCCTCCACGGCTAAGTCACTAGTAAATTTACGTTTCTCAGTTAGTACAGAGTATCCAAGTAAAGTCTTCTTTCAGCTTGACTAAGAGTTGTTTTGATATGCAGAGAATAAGAGGGAGCTGAGACCTAGGTTCAAGGTAAATTTAGGTGTGGATTTATTGATCTAGCATGTGACTACATGGAGTATAAATCCAAATCTGGCCATCCTGAATTAAGATACAAACAGCATTTAAAAAGACTCAAATCACAAGAACCACAATCAGCTAGCATAGGCAATGACATACAGAAGCCAAAAATAGTCATTGGTTACTTCTATAGCTCAGGGCTAATTTGGGAATATGGCACAAGGGTATAAGGATTCAACCTTCCTGAGACAAGGAGGTCCCTCCAAAAACAGAGTGAAGGGTACAGGGTGGAGGATCATTGAACAAGGGGGAGTGGAGAGCATTCAGTTTCCCAGAACAGATTGGGGTCATGTTCTAGGTGAAGGCTGTGGGGACCCTGCTTGGTCAGCTTCCCAGAACATGGTTTTCCTAACATAAGAGACTTGTACCATATACCCTGGGATTGTTCCCTGTACAAAATACTGATTCAGGGAGAAGGGGATGTCAGGGGATCACACTTTGGGCAATTTATCCAGGAACATGCCTTAAGCTGTTTCAAGCTAAAACAGGGTGCAGGACAGAGACGAAGACAAATACAGAGGGGCAAAATATGGTGGGCCTCAAATTAGATTGTGTAGAGTGGCTTGGGATTTGGGTTTAGGCATAACAGTTTCTTGAATTCCCTGGATATCCTTCCATGGTTCAAGATCCTACCTGGATTCACCAAACTGTCACCTGGGTTCAATGGCAGACAGCTCCCATGTTCTTGTCCACCTCTCTGTATAGTTCCTGCTCCACATTGGAGCTCACAGTGTCCAATCCATCTCAAATCCTTCATAGTCTCTGGTCCTGGGAATACAAGGTTTAACAAAGCCATCAAGAGGTTCATGAAAGTACCAACATTGAAGTCATGCTTCTTAAGTACCCTGGAAGCTCTGGTTGGCCCTCAGATTCATCAGAAGTTTCAGCTAGTTCTCAGAATCAAAAATCACACCATCCAGGTTCTCCAAATAAAAATCATTCTCTCCAGTCTGGTGAGTATTTTCTCTTCAGCCTCCCTGATGGCAGCAGCATCTGCCTCCACAGAGATTGCTCCTTGAAGATCTGACTCTACCTCTCTGGATTTTTCCTTCTATACACTCTGCTCAGCACCTTCTTGCAATGTCAGCAACAGGAGACAGAAGTTCATACCTTCTGTTTCTTTAACAGAGCCTTAACCTGACCTAGGTGCTAAGTACCTCTTATCTTAGCAACACAAAAAGAACTTCAAATCTCATGACTGTTAAGGTAAAGGGATATATTTGTACTTGATAGGGAGGAAGGAGTCATTGAATAACAAAATAGCAATTAAATCTGCATTAGTTTATTCTAATAGCAAGATGAGTAGAATAGCAGTAGATTGTAATTTTGAAGAAGGCAGGAAAAGTTGTAATTTTTATTGTTACAAGTCCATATAGTCTACGACCATAACTTTTTGTGTCTATTTCTTAAATACTTCTTGAATTTAGTTGTTTTAATTAGACAAGGGATGGATAGAGCTGGGTTCAAAAACCATTTAGAAAACTATAGTCAAAGATAGTTTTAATATGTGCCTATATTAGAATGAAGTAATGGAATTGAAAAGATAAAAACTACTACTATGACAACGACAACGACGACAACCACTACTACTACTACTATGACTACTACTACTACTACTACTTCTACTACTACTACTACTACTACTACTACTGCTACTACTACTACTACCATTACTGCTACTACTGCTGCTGCTGCTGCTGTTTGCCACCAAAATTGCTCCCACCATTGCTCCACTGCTGCTATTAAAATCAAAGATAAAAACCTTCAGATAATTCTGTAAGATTTCAATTTCTTTCTAGGTTTGAGGTTTTGGTATGTGTGTTCATATTTTTATATGTATATACACACATGCATGCATATGTGCTTATATACATTATGCACATGTTTGTATAATATGTGTGTGTGAACACAAGCAAGCATAAATATATACACATATGCATATACACACACAGGGAGAGATGTTTCTATGTATACCCTTTTATTAAACCATTTCAGTTTCTAGATCCCGGAACTGGAACTTAAAGAACCTGCGTTCAATTGTATATAATTAGAGAGTTTGTCCTAAGATAAAATCAAAATTTTCATTTATTTCTAAACCATTAACTAGAGCCTATATTTCCCAACATTGGGCAGTTTTACAGTTTAATTAGCACCTAATATATTTAGGGTCTGTATTATCACGTGGTGAAAAAAAATCTCTTGTGTTTTGAAAAAGATTGATTTTTATGTAAGAAATATCTTACCCAAAAAAATGGCAGATAGTGTTAAGGCATCAGATATTACTAAGTCTTATCCAATATGCTGCTCTACAATCTAAAAATAGGAATTTGTATAGTTGATTTCTAGTTTAATGGAATCTTCAAACTTATCTTAGGCAAGTTAAGAGAGTGGACTACTATAAATTACAATGAAGCCTCCATTCCACCTAACTCCTCCAATTGTTGAATAAAACAGAATAGATCAAATACAAAAGAAGAAATTCAAAGGTAAAAGAAATCAGTGTGTCATTTTTCCAGTATGGTTGTCACTGGGAGACAAACAGAAAGATGTGTGTAAATAAGATATGAAATGTGACCAGTAATAAATTTTGGAAGCATTCCAAGACAGGGAAGTATCATACACCAAGGCAAGATTATGAAAAATTCTGAAAACAGAGTACTTGTAATATCTGCTTGAAATGCAAAAATAAGTGCCTACAGGTAATAGTGTCGCTCACTACCTAGTTCCAAATCACAGATTCACGATATAAAGAAAATATTACTTGTACCAAAAGTGACAGTTCAGGGCTAAGAACAGGAGCAGTCACTTAGAATTTCAAAAATTAACAAGAGCATTGTGCTTCACACCATAAAAGTGGACTGTGGTCTCAATTCCAACTCCTAGACCAGAACTAAGCTTACATAGGGACAAAAAGAAACATGGGAAAACCTCTTTTGGACCACTGATAGCTTGTAGATGCCCAGACTGAGGTGTCCCTGAGTGCCTGTAACAATGGAACACTGAATAAATCTCCCCCACAAAAATCGATAGGACTAGCCCAGATTTTCCCACTAAAATTTGTAAAGCTCTGACTTAAAGCCTAAAACACCTCATACAGTAAGTAAACAGTAAATTATTTCACCATAAAGAGATATTATCATGATACTTTCTAGACTAAAACCAAGAATAAAGAAAGAGTCCTAAACATCTCCATAGACAGACTCTCCAAACCAAACAAACACAACACACACACACACACACACACACACACACACACAGTACCAGGATCAAGTTAAACTAGGAAGAGTTAATTTTTTTAAGGAAGTGAGAGCATTGAATAAAAATGAAAAAAATAAATGATAAACATCAAAGAATAAATTGGAAATTGAACTAAGATCTTGGGAAATGAGGTGAAAAATTTTACCAAAGCAAAGTATCTCCTGAAATCTAAAATAAACCAAACAGAAGCTAACGTCTCCCATGAGACAGGAAAGAAGATAAACAAACTCAAAATAATTTAAAAAATAAAGGAATTCTCATAGTAAAGGAAGAAGAAGAAGAAAAATTGGGAATGGATTAAGAAGAGGGAAAATTAATCACTGGACTACTTGAAGTTTATAAATAAAAAAAATTATCTGAACCATATAGTTCAGTAAAGTTAAAAAAAAGCTGTTCTCTGTCCATTTTGCCCCTTTTCCTTCTAATATCCTAAAGTCAAAGTAGATATAAGAAGAAGAAGCTGTTAAACTCCTCAAAGAAATCTCAAAATGACAGTTTCCAAGAATTTTATACCTAAAATTAACAGCTTCCAGGTAGTACCAAAAAATTCTTCAAGCAGTCAGAAATATGTAACAAAAATATCCGTGAAACAGAGTTAGAATCATGCAAAAATTTAGCAACCAACAATATGAAGTAGATAACCTGAAATAAAAAAAACAAAAGAAGATGATTTGGGCTTACTGCTACAGATTTACCTAGCAAAACAGAGAATAATCATTCGGGGTTTGTGTGTGTGTGTGTGTGTGTGTGTGTGTGTGTGTGTGTGTGTGCGTGTGTGTGTGTGTTTGGACACGTAATGAAACAGAGGATTTCCAAACATGTCTGATGAAAAAGGAATTCTTAGATATTTTTGATGTTCACATATAAAAGTTGAAAGATATATAAAATCAGGAAATAAAAGCACAATTATAAAATATTAATGGAGAATATGGGGGACATTCAAATATAGGGAGATGAAACACGGGCCATCTGAACTCTATCATAATCAGAGGTCACAGAAGCTATCTAATTAGATAAAAGGCAGTAAGTGGTTTGGTTATGTCCTAATGATCATTAAAAAACAATGCAAAGAGTAGCAAGAAGAAATTAAAGGTAAGGAAAATTATCTAATATGATTGGAGTACATAAAATAGAAGTATATACAAAACAGGACACTCAGTGATAGAGATAGGTTACCTTTAAACTCTATAGTCTACTGAACTACTCAAAGGTGGCAAGAATATATACAGAGTAAGGTAGGCAAATACTATTCTTTCAACAGGAAAATAAGAGGAAAAGATAAGTACCAACAAGGGCTAATTCATAGAGCTGAGATTAAAATTATGATTAATACTAAACAAAACAATCTCTCTCTCACCCTCTAATTCCTCTCTCACTGATAGACAAGTAATGCAATATTATATTAAATATAATGTAAAAAGATGAAAAACATTTCCATATTATCAGTGTTGAAAAACAAACAGTAAAAATATAGAAACTTAAAAAACAGAAAAGGTTTGCTGCAATCTCTTCTCAGAGTTCATGAGATCCCTCTCCCTCCCTCCCTCTCTCTCTCTCTCTCTCTCTCTCTCTCTCTCTCTCTCTCTCTCTCTGTGTGTGTGTGTGTGTGTGTCTCTCTCTCTCTGTCTCTGTCTCTCTCTCCTTCTCCCTCTCTCTCTCTCTTTCTGAAAGTGGACTCTATATTATATCCTTCATTCTTTGGAAGTGTCCTGGATAACAATATTAATCAAAATACCTGTCTTTCACATATGATCATTCTTTCAAAATATCTATTACTGTGTACAATGTTTTCCTCATTTTGTTCACTTCAGTTTTCATCAGTTTATCTAAATCTATCTATTGTCATCTGAAATCTTCTTGCTCAACATTTCTTATACTAAAGTAATATTGTATCAGAGTAAAATGCCATGACTTGTTCATCTGTTCCCCCCAAAATGGGCATCCCCTCACTTTCCAAGTCTTTCCCACTACATAAAGCTGTTATAAATATGGTTATGCAAATAGATCTTTTCTCCTTTTCTTTGATCTTTTTCACATACAGATGTAATACTAATATTGCTGGGTAAAACAGTATGCAGTTTTATACACATATGGGCATATTTCAAAATATTTCTGCAGAATATTTGAAACACTTTTCAACTCCATCAACACAGAATTAGTGTATCTACTTTTCTACATTCCATTCATAATTTGTAATTTTCCATTTCCGTCATGTTAGGTGATCTGATACCTGTGAGGGGTTTCCTTAGGATTGTCTTAATTCGCATTTCTCTAATTAGTTCTGCTTTATCATTTTTTCAAAATATATCAAGAGATAGTTTTTATTTCTACTTCTGAAAATTGCTTGTTCATATTTATGACAATTTGCTAATTGAGGCATTGTTAGTAGTTTTATAAATTTGATTCACTTTCTATATTTCCTGAGAAATGAGGTTTTTATTAGAGAAAATTGCTGTAATATTCTATCACTTTAATAATTTCTAATTTTTGTTACATTGATTTTGTTTTGTTTATGCTGTTGGGCTAATTTAGCATCCTACAATTTTACTAAACACATTGTTTCAAATAATTTTATTTGATTTTTTTTCTAAGATTCTCTTCATGATACCATCATATATCACAGGTAAAATATGATACAAGAGTCAAGGGGGTGGAGTCAAGATGTGAGCATAAAAGCAGGGAAGCTCCATGACTCCACCAAAAACCACCTCAAATACCTATAAAATATGACTAAACACATTTTAGACCTCCAGAATCCACAAAGTGACAGAAAAACAAATCTCCTGCTGAAGGCAGCCCAGCAAGCAGACAGGAACGGTTCATTGCAGCACACTGGGAATCAAGACCAGCCCCATGTTAACCACAGTTTTAGCCCCAGGGTTGCCAGGACCAGCAGTGGCTGGAGCATTCAGGAGACTGAATCATCGGCAGCAGTGGCAGTTTCCAGAATTATCAACCCATAAGTGTCAAAGATAAAGTGAAAGGTGAGTGGAAATTGGCTGAATTTGGGAAGGATGCAGGAGCAGGTCTGGACCTCTACCCCAGAGCCAAAAAAACCAAAAGCAGGTGCCCTGCAGCTGCCTCCACATGTCTCCTTCAGAGCTCCTGGCCTGTGGAGTTCACAGGGACCGAGCACACATTCAGAGGCTTGCATTAACTTGTCTGGATGGGAATTGTGGTCTAGGGAGATGTTCCTGAGGTGAGCTAGTGGGGGCTGTAGAGATGGCAGTCTCATAATAGCTCTGCCTCCTGAGAAAATCCCAGCAATTTGGGACAAAGCTATTCCTTCTGAAAGCAGAGTCCTACTGTGGCAAAGAGCTCAAAAATCAACTTAATTGACTGCCAAAATAAGCAGGCAAAGGAAGCAAAGCAAGCACAGCAATGCAACTTTACATTCCTTTTTGGGGGACAAAAAGAATCAAAGCAGGGAACAGGAGGAAGACAACACAGTCAGAACTCCCCCTCCAAAAGGTTCCAAGAATATGAACTAGCTACACAACATAGAGGAGCTTAAGAAGAATTTTGAAAACCAAATAAGAGAAGGGGAGAAAAATTGAGAAGAGAAATGAGAATGATAAAAGAATATCATGAAAACAGAGTCAATAACCTGATTGAAGAAAATAAGATCTTAAAAAATACACTAACTCAAATGGCAAAAAGGGCCCAAAAAGTCCATGAGGAGATGAATGCCTTAAAAAGTTGAATTTACCTGATGGAAAAAGAATCTCAAAATCTCACTGAAGAGAATAATTCCTTCAGAATTAGAGTGGAGAAAATGGAAACAAATGACCTTATGAGCAATTGAGATACTATTAAACAAACAAATCCAAACAAATAAAAAATAGAAGGCAATGTGACATATCTCATTGAAAAAGCCACTGACCTAGAAAGTAGATCCAGGAGAGATAAGGTAATAATTATTGGACTATGTCAAAACCATGATCAAAAAAAGACCCTGGAAATCATCCTTCAAGAAATTCTCAAAGAAAATTTCTTTGATATTTTGGAAATAGAGGCCAATATAGAAATTGAAAGAATTTCTCAATACACTTTTGAAAAAGATATGAAAAGGAAAACTGCTAGAAATGTTTTACACATATTCTAGAGTTCCCAGATTGAGGAGAAAATAAAACAAGCTGTCAAGAAGAAACATTTTGAATGCTGCGGAAACACAATCAGAAAAACACAGGATCTAGCAGCTTCTATATTAGGGGATAGAAAGGCATGGAATATGATATTTCAGGGACTAAAGGATGTAGGATTAAAACCAAGAAACAACTACCCAGAAAAATGGAGTATAATGTTTCACGGAAAAGTATGGTCATTCAATGAGGTGGAGTGCTTTCAACCATTCTTTTTTTTTTAAACCAAACAGAAATTTTCTTTATGGTAAAGTGGGAGAATATTATTATTCTTTTCTTTAAGTTCTCTCTTTTTAAATTTTTTTTAATTTTAATTTATTTTCTGGGTTACATCATTCATTTCCACAAGGTTTTGTGTTACAATTTTTCTCCCCTTTTTACCCCTACCCCCCAGCCCAGAACACTGATCCCACTGTAAGGCCCCTCCCACAATCTGTTCCCTTTTATACCCTCCTCCAACACCCCTCTAGCTTACAAGCAGGGCAGGGAGGGGTTCCCTGACCCCGTCACTGTATGTATCATTTCCTAGTTGCATTTGATTGCATAGCTTTAAATACTAGATTCTTACAATTCCTCCCCTGTCACCCACTCCCACTG
>JAQQSW010019409.1:0-11052 GCA_028646575.1 Pseudocheirus occidentalis
ATCATGGCTTTCAGGTAGACCAATAATTTATAATTGTCTCTCCTGGATCTATTTTCCAGGTCAGTGGTTTTTTTCAAAGAGATATTTCACATTGCTTTCTATTTTTTCTTTTCTTTGTAACTGTTTAATAGTATCTTGGTTTTTCATAAAGTCTTTAGTTTCCCCTTGCTCCATTCTAATTCTGAAGGAATTATTCTCTTCAGAATGCTATTGAGATTCTTTTTCCATATTGAAAAATTCTGTTTTTTAAGGCATTCTTCTCCTCGTTGGCTTTCTGGACCTCTTTTGCCATTTGAGTTAATCTATTTTTTAAAGTGTTGTTTTCTTCAGTCAGGTTGTTGACTCTCTTTTCATGATTTTCTCATATCATTCTCATTTCTCTTCCCAGTTTTTCCTCCACTTCTCTGATTTGTTTTTCAGTCTTTTGTAAAGCTGATCTATGGCTTGTAGGTAATCTTCAAGTGTCTTAGAAACATTTGGTCTTGGAGTTCTGACTATGTTGTCTTCCTCCCGTTCCATGCTTTGATCCTTTTTGTCCACAAAAAAGGATTCAGAAGTTTTATTGCAGTTCTTATTTTGCTTCCTTTTCCTCATGTTAGCTAGTCAATTAATTGGTTGACTTTTTTAGGTCTGTGAAACTATGCTTCCAGGGGGGAATGTTCTCTCCCAAATTGCTGGGGTTTTCACAGCTGCCAGAGCTACTAGGGGGGTGCTGCAGCCCCCACCAGCTTTGGCTTGCTAAAAGTACACCCCAGGACCACCACCCACAACCATGATCTGGATCCAGGCTTCTCAACACAAGAGCTCTTGGCCCTGATCAATTGTCTCAGCCCTCTTGCGGGGTCTGCAGACCAGGAGCTCTGTAGCAAACCAGTGGAGCAGTTGCTGGTTGTAGCATATCCTGCCCTTCACCCACTGCTTCCTTGCCCTGGGGGCAGATTGGCCGACCTGCTTTTCCTCCCCCAAATTTAGCTTGAAAGCTTCACTTTCACTGACCTTTCTCTAATACTTCTTTTTCCTAGCTTGATAGATGTGAAGATTGCTCCAGGTGCTGTAGATCTGTTCTCCAGAGTAGACTCATGCTGTGGCTCTGCTCCTCCTGACTACCCTGGGGCCTGGCCGTGGTTTCATTTTTGGGCTGGGCTGGCCTTGGCTCCCAGTCTGCAGCAATGAGCGCCTCCTGCCGAGCTGCCTTCAGCCAGAGTTTTGTTTTCTGTATTTTTGTGAGTTTGGGAGCTCTAAAATTTGTTTAGAGTAATAATTTATAGGTATTTAGGGTGGCTGTGTGGGAGCTGCAAAACTTTGCTGCTTCTATGCCACCATCTTGGCTCTGTCCCTCTCCTTTGACTTTCAGAATATCATTCCAAATGCTCTGATGCTTTAATGTAGAAGCTGATAAATCCTGTATAACTTTCACTGTGGCTCCTTGATATTTGAATATCTTCTTTCTGAATTCTTGCAGAATTTTTCCTTGACCTGATAATTTTGGAATTTGGCTATAGAGTTACTGGGGTGTTTTAATTTTGGATTCTCTTTCAGTAGGTGATTTGCTAGATTATTTTAATTTGAATTTTACCTTAAGTTTCTAAAATATCAGGGCAGTTTTCCATGATAATTTCTTGAAGTATGCTATCCAGGATTTTTCTTTTATCATGACTTTCAGGTAGTCAAATAATTCTTAAATTATCTCACCTGTATCTATTTTCCAGGTCAGTTGTTCCAATGAGGTATTTTATATTTTCTTCTACATTTTCCATTCTTTAGATTTTGTTGGAATGATTCTTAACGTCTCATAGTCATAGTTTCCATTTGCTGAATTCTAATTTCCATGGAATTATTTTCTTCAATTAACTTTTGTATATCCTTTTCCATTTGGTCAATTCTACATTTTAAGTGTTGTTTTCTTCAATGGATTTTTCCCCCCTTTGGCCAGTTTCTTCTTCAATAATTTTTGTCCTTCCTTTTCTAAGCTGTTGACTCTCTTGAATACCTCTCACTTCTTTTCCCAATTTTTCTTCTATCTCTCAAATTTGATTTTTAAGGATCTCTTTTGAGTTCTTCCAAGAAGGTTTCTTGGATTTGAGGCCAATTGAGATTCCCCTTTAATGTTTCACATGTAGGCATTTTCATACTGTTTATGACTTCTGATTTTATCTTTTGATCTTCCCTGTCACCATGGGTCCTCTGTATGATCAGGGATCTTTTTCTCTTTCTTGCACAGTTTTTTATCCTAATTCATGTCTTTTAAAGTTGAAATCTGCTCCTCAGACACAGGCACAGTATCACAGTTTCTTGTACTGGGGATCAAAGCATTGGTCATTGACTTTCTGCTCCATGGAATCAGGTGCTAATGGCTTGCTTGCTCTGCTGTGTTGATCTGGCCTAGTCACATCAGTTGTGATCTGGCTTTTCAAGCTGACAATTTGCCTTCTGGGTTGGAGCTGGAGGCCTCACACCTTGCCTGCTATACCACTAGCCTACTGACCTAGAACCATAGGACAGGTGTTGCTGATTTGTGCTGTGGCTAGGAGCCTCCCACTCTCTTGCCTGGACACCATATGTGCTGAGCTGTGCTCTACTTCTACCCAAATGAGATAGACCTTTCCTGAAATCTCCCTAAGTCATCTTGAGCTGAAAAATTGTTTCACTCCATCTTCTGTATTCTGTAACTCCAGAATTTTTCTAGAGGCTTGATTTAACATTGTTTCTGAGGGAAACTGGGGAGAGTTCTGGAAACTTTCTGGCTTCTCTCCAGCATCTTGGCTTCATCCCCCCATGTTGTTTTCTAGGAATGTTACATTTTCATCTGCCCACCCTCCCCTCCCCCCATGAAAGTTGAAGATTGACTGTCTTTACAAACTATTAAGGTCTGGGGTGGGGGGAATGAGATGCTATTGTAATTAAAACAGAGGTCATCTGAGAATGGGTTACAGGCAAAGAAGCACTGAATTTGATATTATAATTAACTATTTTGAATGATTATTTACAAATGTGAATGAAAAAGTGCTAAAAAATCAAGTGATGGAGCTTCCAATTTAGAAGACAGAGTTAGGTTATACTTCAGGCATGTAGGAAGAGATTCTATGCATCAAAAACATATATTTGAATGGAGCAAAGATAGATTAATGGAGCCATGGTTGTAAATAGTTGTGAATGTCATGGATTTCTTGTCAAAACTGTTAGATCAGGGAAATGAAGCCATATTGGGTACCAAAACACAGCATACATAGGGACATATAAAATAATAGGGCAACATACAGGATTATTTCTGTGAGTTAGATTTTCTGATGAAATCTGGCCATCCATAGTTGTAGCTCATTGTTTCTTTAAACCTAAATTTATTTTTGTTGTTTTCCCTGACCAGGTTGTCAGGTAGAATAGATTCTCTTTGGCAGTGTTTTTCTTTTGCTTTTGTTTTTGTTTTTTTTCCTTCACAAGAGGAGTCATAGAATGGTAGGATTTAGAACCAGGATATTAGATCACATCATATGACACATGAGGATATCTGGGCACAAGTAAGTAAAATGATTTACTTATGGTCACTCAGGCAATGAATAACAGAGTTACTGAGTGTCTCCCAGGGACTCAGTGATTTATTGTATTCTTTGAAAGGCTAGGTGGTGGAGAAATTTCCAGTGTCCTTAAAATCTCCATTATCTAATTATTATCCAGTTCATCTTTAGGAGACTTTTCAAGATGGTCTGGCTAAACACTAAGAGCAGACTGAAAAGTTGTAACCTCAGCTGAAGAAGAACCTTAAAATCTTACTGCCACTGCTTTTCCATTCCAATGAAGTCATCCATTGGTCACCCTTACTTTAGTTGATCACAAGGGAGGGTGGGTGTTGTCTAGACATGTAATAGGTGTGGGAATGCCAAAAACCTTGAAGGGGAATGAGAGGGGCAATGAACATTTAAGTGCATTGTAGATACACTGAATCACATACCATGTCCTAGCAGAGGCTGTGGCTCAGTCAAGATGATTATGCAAGTGATGAAAAATTATTTTTCCCAATACATTTATCTAGTATGGTTATAATTTTTCCTGCAAATTCTTCTTAAGGAGCATTCCAAGTTTTACATGTGGAACTATTACACACACACAAACATACACACACCTATATATATATATATACATATATATATATATATATATATGTATTGATTTATAGATATAGGTAGATAGACAGACATAGCTATGGACAGATATTAGGAAGTTTTTGTGCATAGTAAATATTTATAAGACAAGGTGGCTCAATACTGTGCAAAGAGAACTGACTCCAGAGTTGGAGAACCTGGGATCAATTCTGGTACTACTTGTGTGACGTGGACAAGTAACTTAAGCCCTGTGACCTCATTTTCCTTATTTATGAAATGAAGGAGATTGGACTGTTTGATGTTTCAGGCCATCTCCAGTTCTAGAACTATTCTTCTAAATTTAATAAATTTCTAATTTCTAAATTCAGTTTCCCATTCAAAATTTAACTTTTTTCTCAGGTCTTTTCCAATTCTAGATCTGTGCTTCTAAACTTAAGCCACTTATATTTGATTCAAATTTTTTATAATAATTATCTACCTTTGGTTCTAAACTAATAAGCCAATTATATAGCTGTTGTTTGAGATTTTGAAAGACAGAAAAAGGCTTATAGGAGGAAAAATATCCTAAAATAATTTGATATTCATAATTTCAGGAAGATATGGTAATGCCTTTTCAGACCTTAATCCATAAAGTTACACGGCAAATTTAGGCAAATTTATCACAGCAGGCTGAAGGTGGATTCCTTGTTTAAATTCTAGGGCTTAAAAAAAGTTATAAACCATTAAATAGACATATCAACCTTTCTCTTCAAACAAATAAACACATGGGTCAAATGAATTAATGTAGAAATCCCTTGTCATAGCTAGAGATGCAGCACATTTTCATATGACTTTAAGGAAAATTCAAGTTTGCAAACTGACTTCAGACCATGCCCCAGGAAAATTTTTAGTCTTTCAAGAAATGTTTCGTTTTCCTTATACCATAATTTAGTAGCTTAATTATACAACCTAATCTTAGTATCCCAAGTCAATATTCCAAATTCCAATGATATTAGTAGACAAGAAAATTTAAATATCAGCATTATCGATTAAAATATAATGGCTTCCCACCACTTGCAAGGTACTTTTAGGAGCATATAACCTTTGACAAACATTTTCCATAAATGATCCAGGAAGAGTAGCAATATAGAAAGCTTTTAATAAGCAGCATAAGAACAAGAGAGAACAGTTCTATGAGCTTAAGGAATCTTGTTGCTTGCTTTTATTATTTTTATTATAGCAAAGACACTAAAAATTTGTTGAAGTGACTTACTGTTTATAATTAGATGCCATAATTAAAACAGTTTTTACATCACCCTGGAGCTCCTTTTTAATAAGGAGTTGTTACTTTAATGAGGACAGTGGGTGGTTTGGAAAAAAATGCATTGACTGGCTCAAAGGATCCAGTTTTTCCATTTGCAGAAGTACTTAGAATTAGCATTTAGATTCCCTAAAGATTCAGCTGTGTTAATTAAATGAGAGAGACCCAGTTTTTAACACAACTGCAACATCTCCATGTTTTCTGTAGATACTCTTCTATGAGTGCATAAATGTCAATGTAAGATTGCTCTTTAGTGGTGGAGATTTGGATATAGATAGATGTATGTATGTGTGTATATATATATATATATATATATATGCACACAAATATATATATGTATATATACATATACATTTATTTATATTATATAACCATATGTCTATTTTATCTATGCTGTATAGATATATATGTATAATATACATACATACATACATACATATGTATATGTGTGTGTGTCTATACACACATATTATCTATCTACCTAAAACTTAAAGCTTTGGGGTCACCCATTCTGTATGCTCTTACACACACAGACACACACACACAGACATTATATAAAGAGCCTTTTTAGGGCTTCAAATTCACTAGAAATAAAAACTTATATATGTTTATCATCATAGGCATGGGTGTAAGGTATGTTCTAACTCTATCTCAGACACTGAATTGTGTCTTATTACTGAAATACTGTGTCTACAATGTGTTTTCACAGTTCCACCAGAAATTAATTAGCCATTGAATCAACAATGTTGACCTTTATCGCCATGTCTATTACTTGATGTGTCAGTGGATACATGGCCTCAGTGGAATGGATAGTTTCTCTGTTGATGAAGATCCCAACCCTGTCATACATTCTTTTACTATGTGATTCATCTTTATGTGTATCTATAGGTACCCCCCCCACACACATACTCATGAAGAGTCAAAAACAAAAACAAAAGTGTAGTACATACCAAAATATTAACAGTAGCATGTTTTTGTGGAATTAAGAATCAGAAACAATGCAGATGTCTATCATTTGGGAAATGGCTATGAAACTTCATCAGATGGTAGTAATAGAATATTGATGTTGAATAAAAAGTGAGAAATAGGAAGCATACAAGGAACCATGAGGAGTTCTATATCACCTGATGCAGAGTGAAATAAGCAGCACCAAGAAAACAATATACACAACCTCAAGAGTATACTGGCAAGATCACTAAAAGGAAGTCAAATTCTAAATCAAAGTCTAATTTAAATAAAACAGAACAAAATGGAATGAAACACATTTTAAAACTAATTAAATAAAGGAAGATAGATGAATGCAAGAAACAAAACTGACTTGAATTCTGATCCTATGACATGAAAATCTGTTCTAGTAGTTCATTTTTGGTGACCAATTCAGGCCCATTGATTTCTGTGTTTCCTGATTCTCTGATCCCAATACCACATAATATTTTGATTTATATTTGTTAATTTTCCAGTTTGGTCTCCAGTGCTCTTCCTCCCAACGAAGGATTAATCCTTCACATGACCTGTTCTATTTATATCCTTCATCCCAACTTCAGATAGATTAAACTGTATTGCTTAGTTTACATTTTTGTCATTTGATATCTGGTGCTAAATCTTTGATACAGGATGCACACACAATTGTTACATAGTCCTATGGGAAAAAAAATGTGATTCACATTACTCTTAACTGTTAGGAGTTTTGGTTTCCGGGAAAGCATTGCAGCAAGAAGTGGACCCAGCATTTATAATGGTAGCCTTATACACTGAGTCCCTTTTATAGGTTTTATTTTGGTTTTGCTTTTTTTAAGGATTAAATAAATCACCATTTCTCTAGCAATTGTCCTCCATGAGCAAAATGTCTTGTTAAAAACTCTGTTAGAGAGGAAAAACAAGACTGTAAAGTCTCATTTTCAACAAATGGTGCTGTTTAGAACTCTTACTTTTAGCATATATTTTAATGTGTTTTCCCCTTGTAATTATCTGTTTCTTTTACAGGATGGAAACAATAGAATATTTTTCCCTAGTTAATGTAGTACCTGTGGATTTCCTTTAATCACAGGCAAAAACCAAAGCTTAGTGGTTAAATTACTGCCCAATTATGTGAAAGTTATGAGTTCAAAGGTTGTTATTTCATTAAAATTACTATTAATTTTGAGCTATTGGTGTGATTAGATTTTACACGGGTAATGACTGCTACAAAAGCCCCTTGAATTACTATATAGTACAGGCAGTCTGTGGTTTGTAAGACAAAACTGAGAATTCTGCCATGTTTATAAAAAAGGGTAGATTTCATTTTAGAAGTCAGTGGGTACACATACATGATAATTTTGTAATTATGGTGGAATTATACCTTCCTTCTTCTGTTTCTTTAATCAACTAGAAAATTTTATTATCCAGAAATGAATATTTTATCATGCTATACAGAAGAAAAAACTAGACTTAGAGTCAGAACACTTTGGGTTCAAATTCCAGCTTTACTGCTTAATATCTGTAACTTTAGCCAAGTCATTGAACTACTCTTATTTGATATTAGTTTCCACATCTGAAAAATGGAATGGGGCTTCTTAAGCTCCCTTAAATGCCTAAACTGGTGATTTAGTCAACTGATGAACACTTTCATCCCAATGTTCAATAGGGAAGCATGTTAAGGATGTTAAAAATTAATGCATGCATATAAATAACTATCAACCCACCATACCTGAAAGAAGATATGCTGTTCCTTATAGGGAGATGAGCATAACTGGAAACAAGAAGACTTAGGTCTTCTTTTTTTTTTTGGAGGAGGGAAGGCAGGGAAATCGGGGTTAAGTGACTTGCCCAAGGTCACAGGGCTAGTAAGTGTTAAGTATCTGAGGCCAGATTTGAACTCAGGTCCTTCTGATTCCAGAGCCAGTGCTTTATTCACTGCACCACCTAGCTGCCCCAAGACATAGGTCTTCTTGTTCACTTGCTGTGACTATAGGTAAATCATAACATTAGTAAAACAAAGAGATGACATTAGGGACATTTATGATGAGAAAGAGACATAGGTGAGTCATATAACAGAGGAAAAGCAAAATAGGAAGCCTCAGTGGTACACTGGTATCTATAAAACATTAAAAGAACTAGAGAAATTTCCTCTTTGTGTCTCTGACCCACTAAAGAAGATTTATGAGAAGATTCCCTCCCCCCCCCAAATTGTACAAACAATATGGGGAAAGATCATAATCTGTTCTACCACACAGAGTATACCAATGAGATCTGGAATTTATGTATTAGAATAAACGGAGTGGTAATAATAAGTCAGAGGGCTGCTATAAGACAAAGACCCGATAAATGGTAAAGTGCTACATTAATGTAAATCTTATTATTATATGGCAGCTGATCTTTCTATTTTGTGTTATAGACAATCACCAGTTAACTCAGTCCATTCCAGCCCAGAGGAAGCTTATGAGAATTAAACAAAGTAAGGATTTGGATTTATTCTTTCTTCTACCTCCATATCCCTGAGTCTATCAAATCCCACTCTATCCCTTCACCAACCATATATTCATCCTATACCTGGCCAAATTATGAGAGAAAGTAAAACCAAACTTCCCTTAGCTAGAATATTAGGCAGTTGCTAGACTGTCCACAAGTAATTTGCATTAATGAATATTTTACATCAGTGGCTTTGAACTCAATATGCAAATGCATATAATTTGCAAATTAAGCATGTCTCTTTGAATGAACTAAAAATAATAGTATTAATGATCTGGTACCCTTTGGAAAGAGGTTTTCTAACTGGTAGTTCCCAGAAGCCTCTAAATTCAAGTTTATTTTCATATTAAAATTTTTCTTACTCCTTATTCTCTGCTTAGTCTGGAAAAATTTATCTGCTCAGTTCGTGTGTTCTGTGTTTATACTCTATCATCATATTATCCTCTTCTTTAACAGAAGGCAGCATAAGAAGCCTTAGATTCCATATTTTCAGAAATGATCTAGGTGTCCTTTCTAAACCTTCTAGCTACATTTCTAGTTCTAGCCCTTCTAATTATTACCCCTTGTGACCTTGGAAAAAGTCACTGATAATCTCTGATTAGGCTTAAAACAAAACCAACCTATCATGAGAAGTTTCAGAAATACCACTGGGTCTTCCTTTCTTAAGCACTCTCCACTGTGCTTCACCTTAGTGCTAACTGCCTAAATTCTAAATAAGCTGTCTCTTTCCCTCCCCACCTTCACTGTGTTTCCCTCCTCTTTATGCTTAGTCTCTCTTTATCTATTAGAATTTAAGCTCAATGAGAGTAAGAACAATCTTGTTTTCTTGTTTTCCTAACACTAACACTAAGCACAGTGCCTGGCATATAATAAGAACTTAAGATATGGTCTGGCTAGCTATCTCTTCCTTGCCTATAAAATGCGAGGGTTGGAAGTGACAAGCTTGAAAGTTTCTTCTTGCTCTGTATCTATGATCCTGTTCTATCCCATAGTAGTAAGGCATCCAACATGCTGTGGGAATACAATAAGTATTAATAAAAAGACTTCTATTTAAGATGGCAGCATGAAAAGTCATATAGTTGTCTATCCCTTATAGATTCACAGCTGCAAAAATTTAAAAGGTATCTGAACAAATAATGATCAAGAAATGCTAAGAAAAATAACAACATATAGTCTAATCCAGTTCAAGAATGCACAAAAAGGCAGAGTACTGTGGGTCCCCTGCATCATGGAAATAAGATCTTGTACAGGTCTCTTGTACAGCCAGAAACTTGGTATCTCTTTGAACAGAGATCCTCCAGAGGCACCTGAAACATCAAACAAATTCTCTCTTTCTGAGAAGTAGGAAGCCTAAAGTTTTCCAGATCGTCCTCTAGTGATTTTAACCGAATAATCCAGGAAGCTAAAATGGAACAACTTTATCATCTGAGGTACATGAGAGAAGGTGAAAAACAACTATAGGAACTCTGGAAGTCAATTTATGACCAAATAGGACTCACAATCACCTAATTCAAAAGGGGTCAATGGGCAAGACATTGCCTGGCCCTGGCTAAAGTCCCATGCCAGGAGCATAAGGTTGGCTACTTAAATAAACAGAAGGGATTGAAAACTATAAAGAAACATTATGAGTCAAAAAAGGCCCAAGAGGTAAACTTACAAGAAAATTCTGTAACATCTACAACCATAGCCTTAGTTAAATGGGAAGATAAAGGATGAGGGAAGATAGACAGGAGGACTATAAGAATATTGTGAAGAAATAAAGGAAGAGTTAAAAATGAAATTTTCTTTGAAATAAGAACTCTGGAAGAAAGAATCGACAGAATCATTAGCTTGTACCTGTAAGTTGAAAACCTTACCCAACAAAAAGAAAATTAGAAGATAAAAAAACAAATCAATGAAAAAAATTAGAACAAAATCCAAAGACTGAAAATATAATAGAAATGAATGTGTTATCAAAAGCAAATAACCTGGGATTTCTATCAAGGAAAAATAATAATGACTACAACAATGATGATGATGGTGATAGCTAGTATTTATATAATTCAAAGTTTGCCCAGTCCTTTATAAATATAATTTCATTTAATTTTTACAAAAATCCTATGAGGTAAGTGCTATTATTATACACATTTTATAAATCAGTAACTAAAGTATATCTACTCGTCCAGAGTCATTTAGCTATTAATTTCTGAATCTGCATTTGAAATCAGA
>JAQQSW010019410.1:0-11051 GCA_028646575.1 Pseudocheirus occidentalis
GGTGTGGAAGTTCTAATTTCTGGAATCTCATCCTCCTGTTCCATGCTTTGACCCTTTTTATCCATAATAAAGGATTCTAGAGTTTTATTGGTGTTTTTATTTTGCTTCGTCTTTCTCATGTTGGCCAGTCAATTAATTGGTTGGCTTTTTTTTTTAGCTCTGTGAAACTCTGCTTCCAAGGGGGAAAGCTCTGTTCCAAATCACTTGGGGTTTCCCAGCTGCCAGAGCTATTAAGGGGGTGTTGTAAGTTCCCGCATCTTTGGCTTGCTGAAAGCGCACCCCCAGACTACCACCCAAGACCATGATCTGGATCCAGGCTGCTCAACACAAGAGCACTTGGCCCTGATCAATCGATTCAGCCCCCCTGCGGAGTCTGCAGGCCAGGGGATCTGAAGCAGCCTGGTGGGGGCCACCGCTGCCGGTTCCAGTAGTTCCCCTCCCCCACTGCTTCCTTGCCCCGGGGGCAGATTGGCTGAACTGCTTTATCACCCCCAAATTAATTTTCAAAGTTTCACTTTCACTAACCATCACTGACTGAAGCTCCCCTCAGGCAGGTGCTTTAGATTTTCTTTGAAGTAGACTCATGTTGTGGCTTGGGAGGCTCCGCTCCTCCTCCCAGCTGCCCTGGGGCCTTGCCTGGCCTCTGTGGTTTGGGGCTGGCCGGGTCTCTGCTCTGCTGCTCTGTGAACTGCCCCTCTCCTGTCCCGTTCCTCACACCTTGGCAGATGTGGAGGTGCTGGAGGCTGTAGAACCACTGCGGGCTGGCTGCGGGGCTCAGCTCAGCTCAGCCCAGCTCCTTCCCACCATCCCAGGCCTGGCTGCAGTCTCGGCTTCAGGCTGTTTCAGTTTCTGCTCCCGGCTGCCGTGATGAGCCCCTGCTGCCGAGCTGCCTTCAGTGAGAAATGTGTTCTCTGTATTTTTGTGTGAGTCTGAGAGTCCTAGGCTTCATCTGGGCTCATATTTTATGGGTGTTTAGGGTGGTGGTGTGGGACCTGCGGGACCTTGCTGCTTCTATGCTGCCATCTTGGCTCCGCCCCCTAAAGGGCCACACTTGAGGACCTAAAGGGCCATATGTGGCCTCGAGGCTGCTGGTTCCCCTCCCCTGGCATAGTTCTTATATTCCTTAAACTAGAATAGCACTGGATCAATGAATTCCATAAGGCAAAACAGACTTCCCCAAACAGTCCTATCCAAGGACAAAAGCCAGTCAGTAGCTTGAGGCCCAGTCTTGAGTTACCGGAAGTTCCAGATTTAGTTCATTCTTTTGAACATGTCATGTAAGAATATAACTAAGCCTGCATGTTCGCATTTGCAGAATGTTCGTTCTCACCTTTGGCCAAATGACTCTTCAGCAGTCTAACATATTCATTCCTAATTATTCCCATGCTACTGTTGAGGGGACTGCTCAACGGGCATGTTGTTTCCACTATGAATACTTGCCGATTCCTGTGCTTTAATTTGAGGAGGTCAGCCTTGTTGTGTACTCTTCTTCTTTATTTAAATACTTCCCAGAAGCAGAGCAATGCCCAGATAATTAAATATTTCAATGGCTCATGCTACCAATTGCTTCTAATTGTGGAATTCCATAACCCTCACACTAGCACTTTCAATTCAATGGAACAGCTCAAAATTAAAACCAATAAAAACCCAATGTCTTCCTTTCATTGCCCATATTCTTCAAAAAGGAACAAAGCTTCCATCCTTTTTTTCTAGCTTGCTAAATACAGGAACAACTCAATTCAGTTGCTGGGAATATTCTTTTAGAAGGGTTGATTACTGCCATTGTGCTCCCCAAGGCTAACTCATCAGAGTCCCTATTGTTTCATTCATTCCAATACATTTAAAATCAACAAGTATTTCCTATGCATAAGGTACCTGGCTAGGTGCTAGGGCTCCAAAGGCAGAAAGGGAAGAGTGTGTTTATCCTCCATTTTTTAAAGACCAATCACATCACAGGGAGATGTCTTGACTTACACATGAGTTGGACTTAAATGAGGTAGACTTGCACAAAGTCATCAGCCTTACTCTCTTCCTGAGTCACGGCAGTCCACTGGCAAGACAAGTGCTCTACAACATGTGCTTGAGCTGTCTTCATGGCCATTGGAACAAATTGTTCTCATCCACCTATTCCACCAGAGGAAGTCTTTAGATGCTTGGAGTAGACATCTCTCTAACTCACTGACAGGTTTCCTGTCAGTTACCCTTAACCTGAGTTAGCTTGTCTGTTGAGATGAAATAGGTAGTAGGGTTCCAAAGGTCAAGATGAAACAGTATGGCTCTATTTTGGCTGTTCATTCATTCAATCATGTTGGACTCTTCACAACCCCATGGACCATAATATTACCAGGCCCTTCTATCCTGTACAACCTCTCAAAGACTGTCCAAGTTCATGTTCATTGTTTCAGTGACATTATCTATTCGCCTCAACCTTTGCCACTCCTCTTTTCTTTTCCCTTCAGACTTTCCCAATATCAAAGTCTTTCCCAATGAGTCCTGTCTTCTCATTATGTAACCAAAGCATTTAAGTTTCAGGTTCTGTTTTTGCCCTTCCAGTGAATAGACTCAATTAATTTCTTTAAGTATTGACTGATTTGATCTCTTTGCAGTCCAAGGGACTCTCCAAAATCTTCTCCAGCACTACAATTTGAAAGCATAGATTCTGCATCACTCAGCTTGCCTTCTAGTCCAACTCTCACAGGACAAAACACTATAGCTTTGACTGTAAGGGTCTTTATTGGCAAGATGATGTCTCTGTTTATTAGTCTGGTGTTCAGATTTGCCATAGATTTCCTCCCAAGGAGCAAGCATCTTTTAATTTCATGGCTGCTGTCATCATCTGCAGTGATCTTTGAGTCCAAGAATATAAAATCTGACAGTACTTCCATTTCTTCACCCTCTATTTGCCAGGAAGGGATGGGTCCAGTTGCCAAGATCTTAGAGGTTTTTTGATGGTAAGCTTTAAGCCAACTTTTACACTCTCCTCTTTCACCTTCATCCAGAGGCTTATTAAATCTTTTTCACTTTCTGCCGTCAGAGTGGTATCATTTGCATATCTCAGATTGTTGATATTTTTCCCAGCAACCTTAATTCAGTTTTTGATTCATCCAGTCTTGCATTTCACATTATGTACTTTGCATATGAGTTAAATAAACAAGTTGACAATATATAGCCTTGTTGTATTCTTTTTTCAATCTTAAACCAATCTGTTATTCTATGTTTGTTGCTAACTGTTGCTTCTTGCCCTACATACAAGTTCCTCAAGAGACAAGTAAGATGATCTGGTCTTCCCATCTCTTTGAGGACTTGCCATATTTCATTATGATCCACATAATAAAAAACTTTAGTGTAGTCAATGAAGCAGAAGTAGACGTTCTAGAATTCCCTTGTTTTGTCCATAATCCAGTGAATGTGGACAATTTTAGTCTCTAACTCCTTGGCCTCTTTGAAACCCAGCCTCCTCTTCTGGTAATTCATAGATTGCATATTGCTGAAGCCTACCTTGTTGGCATGTGATATGAGTGCAACTGTTCAGTAATTTGAACATTCCTTGACATTGCCTTTCTTTACGACTGGATGTAAACTGATATATTTCAACCCAGTGTTGAATTTTCCAAATTTCCAAATTTTAGCAAAATTACAGTTATGAAGTAGCAACAAAAATAATTTTATGGCTGGGGGTCACCACAACATGAGGAACTATATTAAAGGGTTGTAGCATTAGTAAGGTTGAGAACCACTGACATAAGGGATCAGAACTGGAGAGTGTTATGTGAATTCTAAGGTAATATAGTCGGCTCTTTTTAGAAGAGCACAGTGGTATTCCAACTAAGGATCACAGCTGAGTCTAAAGCTAGAGGTATAAAGACCACATTTGCCCGTTGAGGAACTAGCCCAGAGAGTTCAGCATATTGGTCTATCTGAGAGAGACGTTGTGCCCTGACCTTTGGCAGGACTCTATGAAGAGATATAGAGACTGTACAAATCTAGAGTCTGGGGTTGCTGTAGCCATATGTGTTCCCCATGTGCCTCATTAACATTTTACTTTAAATGTGCCCACTATCCTCATGGATATTTATGGGAGTGTGTGAGCCTTGCTTATGAGCAAAAACCACTATTTTTGCTATGCTGCTTGAACAAATGCCTTTGATAAGAGCTAATTGAATTTATTTTCTGACTATTATTAATAGAAACCCACTGGTGGGGGCTCACAAGCCATAGCATTAGGAGTGAAGCAGTGAGTCTAATATGAAGGAATAATCTGAAAATCATTCCCTGCCCCAAAGGAGTTTACTTTATCTTAGGGGACAGAGAATATAACAAGATAAGTAAATATCAGATAATTTGAGGATAAGATATAGTGAACTTTAATAACTAGGAAAATCAGTAAAAGCTTCCAGAGTCAGGTGGTACCTGAGCTGAGACTTGAAGGAAGCTAAAGATTATAGCAGGTAGAGATGAAGAGGGAGAAAATTCCAGGCATAGGATACAGCTCAGGCAAATGAACGAGCCTATCTTTCCTTCTGTTCTCTGGAAGATTAGCATTGAGATTGGTCCCAGTTTCATTTACAGGTGCTTTCCCTATGTATAAAGGAAGAATAGTATAGTGGATAGAGAGTTGATTTCAGAGCTAGAAAAACCTGAGTCCAAAGCCTGCCTCTGATACTAAGTGCCTGGCACATAGTAGATACTTAATACACTCTTGTTGACTGAATAATACATTTTGATTTTCTGACTCTAATAAAGTAAGTCACTTTAGGCAGCTAGGTGGCATGGTAGATAGAGTACTTAGCCTGGAATCAGGAAGATCTGAGTTCCAATCTGGTCTCAGACACTAACTAGCTGTGTGATGCTGGACAAATCACTTTTTGCCTCACTATTTTTGCCTTAGCTTCCTCACCTGTAAAATGGGGATAATACTAGATCCTATCCCCCAGAGTTGTTATAAGGATCAAATGAGATATATGTAAAGCTCTTATGACAGTTCTTGGTATATAATAGGTGCTTAATAAATGTCTATTTCCTTCTGTCCTCTAACTAGGTGGCTACCTAAGACTATCAGTTACAGAACAAGTGTCACTGTGCAGTGGAAGAGGGAGTTTCATCGTTGAGGTTCCCCAGGCTATAGCAAGGAAATCATGGGTCTAGTTCCTGCTCCTATCGTGTCCCCTCCTACCTTATGCACATGGGAAGAGGAATGGGAAGAGGAAATGAAGTGGGCTGTATGCCATGTCAACATGGGAGAAGGGAAAGCAAATGATGCAGGCTATACTTTGTTGGGTAGATTGCGGAAAATAATTACTATACTTCTGTGCCTTAGACCCAGCCCCAGTTGTGGTATGAATGCCACCTTCTCTCACCTATTTTATGAGTGTGCAGGCAACTATATGGAGGCCAGGACGTATGGAGCAAACGGATCAGAGGATGAGGCTAAGGGAATGGCCAGAATCCAGGACATGACAGATATTACCAAAAGATGAATTCCACCTAGTTGAGTTGGGAAGGACATTTTTGGGAAGGGGAGGGGAATTCCTGTGCTATAATCCCAGCTCTTTCACTAACTTGCAATGTGACTTATGCTCATTTTCTTCCATTTTGGAAACTGTTTCTTTGTCTGTAAAATTAGGGTGTTTTGACTAGGTGACATTGAAAGCCCTTTTCAACTCTGAAGTTCTATGATCTATGTGAGCAAAACACAAGGTCTTCTTTTCCTTCTTCTCCGTAAGCTCTTTCCTTTATAGGCCCAAATGGAAAGGCACTGTTCAAAGCATTTTTCAAGATGATGTTTTGAACCTATAACTTCTATTTGAAGCTACCAATTACTTGTGAGATCCTTTTTTAAAATTATGCAAAAATTCTAAAATAGAGATTTAAAGCTTGAAGGGACCCTAGTCCACTTAGAGATCCAATCCCCTCAATGAGCACATGAGGGAACCGAGGCTCAGAGAGGCTGAACCACTTCCCAAGGTGGGAGTGGCTGAGCCAGTGTTGGACCTCAGCTATTTTCACTCCCAATCCAACGAATAATTTTATCTGACTGCCCTATATTGCCTCCCACTTAAGTAAATTCTTGCATTCATAATCCCCTTGAGAGATTTCTTTGAGGAGGGGTTGGATAAAATTTCAATAGAAATTGACCTAATAATGTAACTCAATTAGATGTTTTATGGCTTCTGGGAAATAGATTACTGGCTGGATTGAAGGTAACTCCAAATGATTTAAGAGTCCAAATAAAGCATAGCATTGTTAGGGAAAGGGGAATCAAGTGGGTTGCCATGAATCCAGAATGATCCTTCAGTGAAATTCATGTATTTGATTCTTCTATTTTATAATTAAGGCCTGTGGCATTTAACAGTGTCATTCTCTCAAATCCATCTGCACCAGGTTGGGTAGCTCTGGGTAGGATGGCCTGTTGTGCTGGTGGCCAGTCAGTGCCTCCCAACCCAAACTCTACCAAGGAAAAGGAAATCTCCCAGTTCCCTAGGCTGAATGGCTTGGCTCTCAGAAGGCTTGGCTTCTAACAGGTTACAGGGAGGCTGCAAGAAGAAATAGCAGTCAGTTTATAAGTTTGTAGGTTTAAAGAAATTTTTATTCAGGCAGGAAGAGGGGGAGCTATTTAATCAACTCTCCGGTACACCTTTTGTTTCCATTTCCTGAGCTTTTGCTGGGCAATAGTAGGAATCCCAGAAGAGAAACACTGGCTGACTAAGAACCTAGGGAACCAAAGTATGCAAAATAAAGAAGCAATTTGGAGAAAGTGAGCGAGAGGAAAAAGGAATAGGCTTCATTAGAACTACCAGGTACATGGACTGTTAGACTCCAGGGGAAATTCTTAGCTCAATAATGAACATACCAACCCAGTGTAAGTTGAGACCAATTATGCGTGCATTGTCCATGGAAATTCCCAGTTCAACACATACAAATCTATCCAAAATGACTTTTAGATAATCCTGCACAATAATCCTCAAAAAGTTCAGCAGACATGTCTCCCTGATAAAAGACACCAATCCATACTTGCTTCAGCAGCTGAGAAAGAGGTCTCCTTGATCCAACAGAAAGGAAGAGAGCAAGAGCAAGGGCAGAGAGGGCAGAGCCCAGAAGCTTCAGGGATTTTGAATGAGAGGGAAGAGACCTTAGCATACCTCCTCATTTTACAGATGTAGAGACTGAGGCCCAGAGAGATTAAAGGACTTGCACCAGGGCATATAGCTAGAAAGCAATGGAGCCTGAATTCAGCCCAAAGTCTTCTGAGTCCAAATCTAGTTCTTTCACTGGATAGATGACTTGATTATCATTTGCAAATTACAACTTTGCCCAAGGTGTCTGAGTGAGCAGACCCTTAACAAAGCAAAGAGCTTTGGTAGTCAAAGATTTTTGAACCAACAACAAATGACCACAAATTGAGAATTCCTCTGTGCGGTTTTCTAAGAGAGGTGAGTGTGTGGCTCAAACAAATGGGCAGATTGCTTTACATGATACTCCTGGAATTCTAGCCCCATAACTCCCTGCAGGTAGCATCAGCAAAAGGTAGCAGGGTCCTCACAGAGGCAGATTGGACAGAGATATCAGCTGTTCCATGGCTGCCAGGGCTCTGAAATCAAGAGACCTCTGCTTCTGGGAGGCATCTATGTCCTGCCTGGTATCGTAGCCCCATGTGGTCCTGAGCCATCATCATGGGCCATCAGTGGATGGCTGAAAGTGTGTGTGTGTGGAGGGGTGGGGTAATCCATTATCATACTCATCATTAAATCCCAAATGAGAAATCTAGACTTGGCCTCAGAAGAAGTTTGTAGTTACTAATACCATGTACCCCTGGGAAGATAGCGAATGCTCCAAGGGGGTGAAAAGGCAGATCGCCAGGGCCACTGATCATCTGGCTAGTTGGAATTTCAAAGAACACTGATAACTATTTAAATTCAAAAGGATTATATCTGAAATTGCTACAGTTGATGTGATTGATCTGTTTATCCCCTAGGAGCTAGTCTGGATTTGGATCTAAGATAGCTGGGATTTTTCATTTTCATTTTCATTTCTCATGGAACCAAAGGGAAAAAATTGCCTTTGATATCACAGCAAGGGCAAACTACTGATCACCCTACTCATACCTTTCCCTCCAACTGATCTCAAAAACAAGCAAAGGGGACCCACAGGTAAACAGTGAGGGGGAAACTCCACCAAACCCCTTCAATGATCATCTATTCAAACTCTATCAGGAAAAGCAAGACCATAGTACTGACTGACTGTTGGAAAAAAAAGTATTACCATGCAGATTTCATTGTTTGGAGAAATCCTTTTGGGGAGAGACCTGTCCGAAATTGTTTGGCACCAAAAGGTCATAATCCTTTAGCTAATGCCATTGGGTAAACATTGCTGCAATCTGCTGTGTAAATCATTAAAAAAACTACTTTGAATACTATTGTGCTGAAGAAATGATAAAAAATGAAGAACACTAGGAAGCTTTGGGAGACAAGATGGCCTACTGCCCAGTGAAGTAGAGTCAGAAAAACAAAACACACAAATGAACAACCATACAGAAAGAACAACAACAAAAGCATGACAGTGAATACCTTGGCATTCAAATAAGCAGTCCTGGCTCCATGGAAGAGACTGGAGAAGGCACCTCTCTCCCATCACTGCAGGGCCAAGAACTATCAGTGTGGAACCTGAAGGAACACTGATGAACTGGGGGGACACATTGGATAGTTTTACTGAGCTATGTTCTTTTTTCTTGTTGGAAAGGAGTACTTTAAAGACAGGGGGACAGAGCCAAGATGGTGGCACAGAAGCAGCAAACTTCTGCAGCTCCCACACAGCCACCCTAAATACCCATAAAATATGAGCCTAAACAAATTATATGGCTCTCAAACTCACAAAAATAAAGAAAACATATTTCTCCCTGAAGGCAGCTCAGCAGGAGGAGCTCATCTGGCAGGCCGGGAGCCGAGGCCAGCCCAGTCCGAAACCTAAATGCGGCCAGGCCCCAGGTAGTTGGGAGGAGCCGAGCCAAGCCAAAGCCAGTCTACAAGAGATAAGATCACCTCCAGTAAACTCCACATCTATCAAGCTGTGAAAAATAAGGATTAGATAAAGGCAACTCGGCAGCAGGGGCTCATCACTCCGGGATGGGAACCACAACCAACCCAGGCCAAAAACCAAAACTGTGGCCAGGCCCCAGGGTGGTAGGGAGGAGCTGAACCAAGCCACAGCATGAGTCTACCCCAGGAAGCAGATCTACAGCACCTGAAGGGATCTTCACATCTAACAAGCCAGGATTTGAAACGGTCAGTGAAAGTGGAACTTTCAAGCTGAATTTGGGGGAGGAAAAGCAGTTCAGCCAATCTGCACCCGGGGCAAGGAAGCAGTGGGAGAAAGGCAGGAACTGCTGTAACAGGTGGCTGCCCCCACTGGGCTGCTTCAGAGCCCTTGGCCTGCGGACCCTGCAGGGGGGCTGAGTGGATTGATCAGGGCCAAGTGCTCTTGCATTGAGCAGCCTGGATCTGGATTGTGGTATTGGGTGGTGGTCTTGGGGTGCACTCTCAGCAAGCCAAAGCTGGGGGGCTGCAAGACCCCCCTAATAGCTCCAGCAACTGGGAAAACACCAGCTATTTGTAAAAGAACTTTGCCCCCAGGAAGCAGAGTTCTACAAAGCTAAAAAAAAGCAAAACAACCAATTAATTGACTGGCCAACATGAGGAAAAGGAAGCAAAATAAGAACAGCAATAAAACTCTAGAATCCTTTTTTGTGGACAAAAAGGATCAAATCATGGAACGGGAAGAAGACAAACCAGTCAGAACTCACACATCAAATTCTTCCAAGACACTTGAAGAATGCCTCTAAGCTATAGATGAACTGAAACAGGACTTTGAAAAACAAATAAGAGAAGTGGAGGAAAAATTGGGAAGAGAAATGAGAATGACGCGAGAAAATCATGAAAAGAGAGTCAACAACCTTACTGAAGAAAACAATACTTTAAAAAATAGATTAACTCAAATGGAAAAAGAGGCCCAGAAAGCCAATGAGGAGAAGAATGCCATAAAAAGTTGAATTTCCCAGATGGAAAAAGTATCTCAAAAGTATTCTGAAGAGAATAATTCCTTCAGAATTAGAGTGGAGCAAGTGGAAACTAATGACTTTATGAAAAACCAAGATACTATTAAACAAATACAAACATACAAAAAATAGAAAGCAATGTGAACTATCTCCTTGAAAAAAATACTGACCTGGAAAATAGATCCAGGAGAGTTATTATTCAAATTATTCAATAATTTGAAAATTATTGGTCTACCTGAAACCCATGACCAAAAAAAGAACTTGGAAAGTATCCTCCAAGGAATCCTCAAACAAAATTGCCCTGATGTTTTAGAATCAGAGGGCAAAATAGAACTTGAAAGAATTCAGCAATCACCTCTTCAAAAAGATCTCCAAAAGAAAACTCCTAGAAATGTTATTGCCAGGTTCCAGAATACCCAGTTAAAGGAGAAAATATTCCAGGCTTCTAAGAGAAAACCATTTAAATACTGTGGAATCACTCTCAGGATAACCCAGGATCTGGCAGCTTCTACACTGAGGGATCAAAAGGCCTGGAATATGATATTTCAAAGATTAAGGGATCTGGGATTAAAACCAAGAATCAACTACTCAGAAAAATTGAGTATATTATTCCAGGGGAAAATATGATCATCCAATGAGGTGGAGGACTTTCAAGCATCCCTTGCTGAAAGAACCAGAACTGAACCAAAAATTTGATAATCAAACACAGGAAGCATGAGAAGGTAAACATGGGAAAGAAATCATAAGGAACTTATCAAATTTGAATTATTTACATGCCAATATGGAAAAAACAATAATAGTAACTTATGACACTCTTCTTAGTATGAAGATAGGTTAAGGGAATACAAATGTACATATATATACATATGTATGTATGTATGTATGTATACTTACACATATGTCTATATAGGAGGCTATATATGTGCATGAATACATATCTGAGTATGTGTGTATATGTGTATATAGAGGGTATAGGGTCAATTGAATACGAAGGGATGATACT
>JAQQSW010019411.1:0-11051 GCA_028646575.1 Pseudocheirus occidentalis
TTGATCATGACTTTCAGGTAGTCCAATAATTTTTAAATTGTCTCTCCCACATCTATTTTCCAGGTCAGTGTTTTTTTTCAAGGAGATATTCCCTTTAATTTTTTCATTTGTTTGGATCTGTTTAATAGTATCTTGATTTCTCATAAAGTCTCATTAAAAAGTCTCATAAAAACTTCCATTTGCTCCACTCTAATTCTGAAGGAATTATTCTCTTCAGACAGCTTTTGAGATTATTTTTCCATCTGGCAAATTCAACTTTTAAAAGCATTCTTCTCCTCATTGGCTTTTGGGGCCTCGTTTGTCATTTGAGTTAATCTATTTTTTAAGATGTTATTGTCTTCAGTCATGTTGTTGACTCTCTTTTCCTGATTTTCTTGCAACATTCTCATTTCTCTTCCCAATTTTTCCTCCACTTCTCTTATTTGGTTTTCAAAGTCCTTCTTAAACTGGTCCATGGCTTATAACCAGTCTACCTTTTTCTTGGAAGCTTTTGGTGCAAGAGTTCTGACTGAAGACTCCAGCTGTCCTGACTGCCCCAGCATCAAGCTGTGGTTTCAGGCCTGGCAGGTTTAGGCTCCCAGCACTCTGTGATGAGCCCTTCCTGTCCCGCCTGCCAAGCTTCCTTGAGCAGGAGATATGTTCTACTGTAATTTTGTGGGTCTGGAGCCCTATAATTAATTTAGAGTCATATTTTATGGGTATTTGAGGTGATTATGTGGGAGCTGTGGAGTGTTCCTGCTTCTATGCTCCCATCTTGCCTGTCAGCAGGCCAGATTCTTTAGGAATCTGAGCTATGGGTTTTTTCTTAGGTAGTTCATTGATGGTTTTTTCCATTTCTTTTTTCTTAGGTAGGTTTATTCAAGTATTCTATTTCATCTTTTGTTAATGTGGGCAGTTCATATTTTTGTAAATATTCATCTATTTTACTTAGATTGTCAGTTTTACTTGAACAAAACTGGACAAAATAACTCCTAATAATTGCTTTAATTTCATCTTCCTTTTTGGTACATTCAGCCTTTTCATTTTACACTAGTCATTTGGTTGTCTTCTGAGTTTATATCTTGATCTTCCCTGTCACAATAGTAGCTTCTTACTCTCGAGTTCTCTTGTTGTTCTTATTGTCTGCCTATTTTCTGCCCTATATCTTGATTTGGAAGTTAATGTTTATGGTGGGCTTTATTGGGAGGGTAGGAGGTGGAGGGGCACTGTCTCAAGATCCAGACTTTTCTGCATTGCAATTCTGGGGTTTTATACTTCAAAAGAAGAATAAACTAGAGAAAGGTATGATCATTGCTCTCTTGGTCTGTACTCTGATCCTTACCCAGGAATGGCCTCTGATCTCTTGGGATACTGCTACTCAAGGTCCCTCTTCCCTTGGGAATAGGAAACAATATTGTTCCTCCAGGTCCCTGATATATTGGGGCTGGAAATGTTATTACCTCTTTGAATTTCAATTTCCTCTTGACTGAAAATGTTCCTCTCTGTCTTCCTCTGTGCCCAGAAGTAGGGATAAACAATAGAATAGCCAAACAGTTGCCCCTCATGGCTTCCACTCCTTGACTGAAAATGATCCTCTCCACTCTTGAAAAGTGGGTATAGGCAACAGGGATGTTCAACAGCGTCTGTCCTGCATCCAGTGCTCATACAGGGGTACTCTATAATCTATTCTAATCAGTTGCCAGGTTCCTTTTTAATCTTTGGGTTTAGAGCTCTTGAAACTGCTGCTTCTTCTGTCACCATCACCTTTTCCCAGTACTGGCATTTCTTTCAAGGCATTCTGGTTCAGCCTTCTCCCCTGTTGTTTTAGGCTGGAAGAATGTTTCACTCTTACCTTTTGCTGGATCTACTACTCCTAAATTCATTTTAAAGTTGTTTGGAAAGTAATGTTGGGAGAGATCAGTTGAGAGCTTCTCTACTCCACCATCTAATCAATACACTTAAGAGAAGTACAAAACAAATGAGGACATTCACAGGAGATTCAAGAAGAAATGTCATTACCAACTTAATAATCAATGAAGTAATAGTGGAATATGAAGATCTTGAGTTGTTCCTTTAAAGCAGTGTGTGTGAGTGTGCAAGCATGTGCATGTTCATGTGTGTGTTTGTGTAGTTGCATGCACATGTATGTTCAGGGATGACTAATATTACATAAGGCTAGAAAAGTAGGATGGCTCCAGATTGTGGAGGGGTGTGAGAGACAGGAAAGGAAATATGAATTTTACTTGGTAGGCAGCAGTACAACTGTTGATCTTTCATCAGAAAATTTCCTATCAATGCACAGAAATATTATTTTACCAGTGTTATAAAATGGAATGTGAGGGAAAATAGTGGGAGGTACAGAACTGTCTGCAGGTAATAAAAGCAGAAATACAAAAGAAGGTAGAGATGACAAAAATTGTTTTAGAAGGAGCTCTAAAAAGACTTGGTAACTTGGTATATGAGAGGTAAGGGAGAAAGAAGAGTCAAAGATGACCCTAAGATGAGGAACATGGGAGAATGGTGAATAGTCATGCTACAAAGAGAAACAGTAGAGTCAAGAGGCAGAACAAATTTAGGAGAAAAGTGGATGAGGTGTTGGAATAAGTCAGTTCCAAAACTTACAAGAATGCTTCCTTTGAGCAAATGGAGAAGATTCTTCTTATTTTTCAGGATTTGCCCTTATAGTGAATAAAATATGAGATCCTGCAAGTACAAGTCAGACAATGAAGTCTTTTCAGAACCCACCACTCTAATGTCACTTGTGGCACTCCCCTCTGTCATGTCCCTTTTTTTCACCTCAGAAACAGGAAAACTTATTAAAACCTTCCTTACTAAATTTTGCAGTTGAGCAAACTGGGACAAACAGAGATTGAGATCAGTGCTCTATCTACCATGTAAGCTACCTGCTTCTAGATTGATATTTGTTATTTCCTAGGACTATTTGACTATTTGAGGATATCAGAAAATTTTATCTGGGATGCTGTTTGATTGGAGAAGATCAAGAGACTAGTACTGGTGAAGGAAGGAATTTGGGAAGCTCATTAATATCTATGCTGAATCAGTGTTCTAGTATGATTAAGTACATGAAACTGAGTAGCAGATTTCATAAAAAACAGCCACATTAAATTTATAATAATACCAATAGCTAGCATTTACATAATGCTTTGTGTTGTACAAAGGACTTTAAAAAATATTGTCTCATCTTATTCCTATAACAATCCTGGGAGATAGGTGCTATTGTCATTCCTATTTTAAAGATGAGGATAATGAGTCAAACAGAATTTAAGTAACTTCCTCATGATCACACAGGCAGTAATTGTCTGAGGCTGAGTTTAAATTTTGTTCTTCTTGACTCCAGGTCCAAATCTCTAACCACCTGCATGTCTCTAAGGTTGTAAAGAGAGGGAGGTCAGAAGAAAGAAGCAATGCTTAGCAATATAGGAGAGCCAAGAGAACATACAACTCCAGAATTGTTGTCATTCTTCCTTTTTTTGCTTTTTTGAGAGGGGAAGGCAGGGCAATTGGGGTTAAATGACTAGTGAAAAGGAATGCAGCTAGTAAGTGTTAAGTGTCTGAGACCAGATTTGAACTCAGGTTCTCCTGACTCCAGGGCCAGTGGTCTATTCACTGCTACCTAGCCACCCCCATCCTTCCTTTTCAAAGTGGACCAATCATATCAGAGGGTGATACATTGACTCATTTATGAATTGGATTTAAGTGAGGCAAAGTTGCGCAAAGGTGTAAGCTTCACTCTCTTCCAGGGTCATTGAAGACCTGTGACAAAACAAAAATCAAGATGACTGGCAATGACCAGACGTGTAACAGATGACCTTGGCATCTTTGATGTCAGACCAAACTCTAAGTACTCCACAGCACCTGCTTCAGCCACTTTCCTGGCTATTGGAACAAATTATTCTCATCTGCCCATTCCACTGTGGAAAGTCTTTACATGCTTAAGGTACAACACCTTTAACTTACCATTGGGTTTGTGGCCTACAGAATCTCTAAAAACAAAATAGAAAAATATAGTCATTAGGATGAGGTGATAGATATAGTTTTCAACATGGTTTTGTTGAAAGCAAGGACAATAGGATGGAAAAGAAAAGATATTCATTGAATTTCATGTTTAGCATGTAACTGGTGAACTTTGAGAAAATAGTTTCAGTGTAGGGGAGGTGAAAGCCTGAAAAGGGTTGAAAGGAACATTACTGTTAAGGAGGCTGAGATTTTTATTGATGAAAACTTTTTTTCAAGAGGCTCAGTAATTATAAAAGAAGGTGATAGATGGAAACCAGAGGATGCAGAAAAATAAAGAGAAGTAAACATTTTTAAAGTGTTGAGGAGATTTGAGTGTATTAAGGACCCATTGAAAAGGGAGACTGAAGAGGAAGGGAAGATATCTAAACCAAGGCTTAAGAAAAGACAGAAAGGAATGTAATAAAGCACAAAAGTTGAGGGGCCCTAGTGTTTCTTTAATGGGAAGAAAGAAATAGGAAATGCTACTAAGAAATTCCTTCTCAGTGAAGTTAGAAATTATATCATATACTTTAAATGTAAGTATAGAAGATGCAGGAACGGTAAGGGGTAAGAATAGAGATAAGTATTGGAATAATACTTAAGAGGAATGAGATAGAAAGGTGATAAAGGCCATTGTTACTATTATTATTTTTTAGGAGATTATTCAGCAATGGGCCAAAGCTCTGCTGAAGTTTTATGTCTTGAATTTATATGTGAGTTCTTTGAAATCTTGAAAGTTTTCAATCAGACTCTGAAGCAAGCCTGCTGAAGCCTTTTGATTTGGTATTTCTTGGCTTGTGGGTCAGATAGCTGAGCACTAAGATTCTAGTTATGAAAAGTCAAACCAAGTCCTCTTTATGTAAGACTGAGGTTTGTTCTCCCCTCTCCCTAGTTTTATATGAAGAAATAAATTCCCCTTACATAGAAGCTATTTGAACAGATTTGCAAATTTGCAGTATGGTAATATCTCCCTAAGATAATCAACATATGTTGTTATCTCATGTGTGTTTTGTAACTTACAACATTTTCTCTTTTTCTAAATATATCTATGTGCTGTGGTTATGCTTGCTAATCTCTTTTGGTACTAGATAACTAGTTTTCTGGTAAAGGTCAAGTGTTTGATGTTAAGACCTTTCAGATGTAGACCAGGGTGCTTTTGTTTTGAGATGGTGTCTCCATATTTAGATGGAGTTGGCAGTATCATGTGCATTCAAAAGCTAATCTCACTACTTTGACTTGATTCTGAATTGAACCTATCCACGCCTCCTTAGGTAGTCTGATGCCCACCCTCTTCTTCCTCCTTTCTAGTGGTGGGGGAGCTGTTCTTCTCAGTGCTGGACTTAGAAAAGACACCTGATCTACTTTAGCCTTTTGCAGATCAGAATTGGCCTAGCTCAAAGCATTCACCAGCCTCAACCTCTCCCAGTAGCAGGAATTAGAGGCCCATGCCACTACAGTTGGCTAGGCTCCCTTTATAAAATAAAAATTGTTATGATCTCCTACCTTACCCTTCTAAGGATGTGTTGCAGAATCCTTGACTAATATAAGAAACTCCTCAGTGTGGATCTTGTGAAACATGTATTGCATGATTTTTAAGTCAGCAATTGCGAACAAATGAGTAACCAGGTTTGTACTTGCTTAAGAGGTAACTCTAGAAAGTTGATGGTCTTTTTTATTTATGCATTTTTCCCCAAGGGGGAAAAAAGGTTTTTTGAGTACAACTCAAAATTGCACTCATACAAAAGACCATCAAATTTCCATTTTTGTTTTGAGTTTTCTATAGTTTAAAACATTATCAGGAAACATTTCTTGTGTGAAAATGAGTAAACAAAGAGTTAAGTTTGATTGCTTGAATAAGTCTGATTTGGCAGATCAATAACTTCAATTAGAATGCTAGCAGGAAAAAGATCTTTTATAAAATTCCCAATATGGGTGTTTCATTAAAATATATCTTGAGAAGTCATGTTTAGTATTTGGCCACAGGGACAAACAATGAAATAAAAATTGCCTTAAAGACTGTAATTTATTTGGTAAAAATAGTTGTTTTCATCCTCTTTAAACACATGCATTAATAATATAGTTGTGTCTACATGGGATTGATTATCAGATAGGCTTGGTTGACTGAAATGACCTGTCATTTCAGTCAAACTAGTCATTTTAGTTAAAAATTGGGAGGTATTAGTGTTTGTGAGCAGTAAAGAGACTTCTTTAATGAAAAGGAAATAATAGAAAGTAATATTGAGAATTTTCTTCTCAGTAAAGTTAGAAATTAGATCATATGCTTTAAACGTAAGTATAGATATTGCCTCAAGAGAAGAGTCAATTTAGTAGAAACAAAAGGAAGCTAAAATCCTGGCATCTCTGTACAGATACAGCTTAAGTACAAGTTTAAAATACCTAAAATATGGATAATTATAAAGTCTGTCCAGAGCTTCAATTTTGTGAGAGACCATGAAGGTGAGCTTAGGAATTTTATAGGTTAAAAGTAGAATAACTCCCCTTAGAGGTCTTTGCTGTTTTGTTATTTATTATCTTAGGTTGAAAATATATCTTCAAAAGAATAATAACTATATAGTAAAACAAAAAGACACAATTAAGGGGAAAACAGAATTTTAAAAATATTTAAAAATATTTCCTGATTAAAGTATGCTCCTTAGTCCTATAACTAAAATAGCTGTAATATATAATGTGTAACACACATATACACACATATGCACACATAAATATTATGTATATAATATATGCATAATAATACTTTATTCATATTAAGAAAACTTTTATCAATTTTGTAATTTTGCTCAGTCAGAAATGCAAAAACTCATGGAATAATTGTTCTTTGTATGTGGGATGTGGGATGCTTGAGGAACATCAATTCATGTTTCAAAAATGTTTTTAGAATTAGAGGCCAGGTGCTTCCATCTTCTGCATAAGACACCGCATGAAGCTGTCAGCATGGGAGTGAACTTCAAATTGTATGAATGAAAACATCACAAAAATATAACATCTAAAGGTTCAAAGGTTGGTTTTCTGGAAAGGCACACTCTAAAATGAAGCTGGACTAGCTTTATGCTACCCCATTATTATTTAAGATTTTTAAAATGACTAAAAGAATTCATGATGAGAAAGTTTTTTTTTAATATTAGATTTAGGAAAGTGGGCCACTCATTCTGCCCTTCCACTGTTTATCAAAGAAGAGAGACCAATTTTCCTTATAGTTGATATTTACATTATACCTAGATGTTTCAGTAAGAAGGTCATTTTGTATGTATAGTTCTGGCATTTGACCCAGTCAGATAAAAATACGTATTTTTTTAGAGTGGAAAGAAAGAGAAAGATCATCAAGTCTAATGCTCTCATTTTTTGCACAGATCTGACTATGCCAGTTCCTCTCCCTTATTCAATAAACTCCATTTGCTCCTTATTACCTCCAGGATGAAACAGAAAATCCTATATTTGACTTTTAAAGTCCTTCACAACCTATCTCCTTCCTACCTCTCCAATTTTCCTATATGTTATTCACCTTCACACATGGTACAATACAGTGATTTTGATCTTTACTATTCTGCACATGATCCTCATCTCCAAACTCCATGCATTTTCACTGTCTCCCATGACTGTCATGCTAGCCTTTGATCTCTTGGCTTCCTTGGCTTCCCTAGCTGAAGATTTGAAGAAATTCACTTCTCAGATAAAGGTGTATTGCAGGTAAATGTTTATCAGTAGGCTGTCTAGGAGGAAAAATGTACACAGGACACATTTTTAAATTTAATTTCTGCCATTAACTTTTTCTCTATAATTTTCATAAGTCTAGATCATAAACAGCATGATAAATCAAGGCTCAATTTTAGTGTTTTCTGACTTCTGAGGTATGAATCCTCACACCGAAAACTGAACAATTTTCTCTTAAGGTGTGGGAACTGCCACCAATTCACTGTTCTGAGCTAAAATCCTACCCTCAGCAAGAAGGTTCTCCCTATCCTCCTTAACATCAATGATTTTTCTCTAAGATTATCTCCAGTTTAACCTGTATGTAACTTGCATATATATATATTTTTTACATCCTTTCCCAAATTAGACCACCAGTTTTTCAAGAGCAGTGATTACTTTCGCCTTTATGTCCCCAGTGCTCAGCATGGTGCTGGACACATAGTAAGCACTTAATAAATCTGTGTTGACTGATTCAGATAAAGAAAATGAGACCCAGATTAGTTTAAGTTGTCACATTTCCACTTATTAGTCTACATGTACCCTTGGGCAAATGCTTTAATTTCCTACATCCTCCATAAAAGGAGCACAATATTTTATCACATGCCTTAAAGGATTGTTGGTGGATAACAGAATAAGGTTTGTAAAGCATTTTGCACATTTTAAAGCTCTCTTTAAATGTTAACTATTATTGTATACATTATTTCATTAGATGCTCAGAACAATTCTGTAAGTTAGTTGCTATTATTTGCATTTTACAAATGAAGATCCAAAGGCTTAGAGAGATAAGTGATTTTCCCTACATCACATAGATAGTAATTTTCTGATTTCAAACCCAGGTCTTTTTGATTTTGAGTCAAGCATTTATTCACTGAGTCCTTTTCCTCAAAATGCAAATCATCATTGTTTTTCATGATCACTTACTTAAATAATATATAACAACTCATATTTATGAAGTATATTAGGGTCAGGCACTTTCCTCTTACCCACTCTTGGGTTGCTAGTATAAGTATTTTCAGGGGCAGCTAGGTGGCCCAGAAGATAGAGCACCAACCCTGAAGTCAGGAAGACCTGAGTTCAAATTCTCCTTCAGTCACATATTAGCCATGTGACCCTGGGCAAGTCACCTCAAAAATAGCATTTTATCCCATTTTAGAGAGAAGGAAATGAGCCTCAGTGGATTATTCCTCACTGGGTCTTTTAATATTGTGAAAGATAGATACCTTCATCATGCAGGAAAACTGCAATTCGGACCTTTGGTAAAGATTAGGTTGGATGGAGAGGCAAAGCAGTTTGGCTAAGATCATACAGTATATTCTAAAGGTCACAAATAAAAATATTTCTTCACATCTACTGGATCACACAAGGTCCAGTCTTCTGATCTTTAGATGATTTTACTATCTACTACAACAGCTACAGTGGAAGCAAGAATATGGCTATAAATAAAACATAGAAACAACACTGAATCTCAAAACTCTGTTTGCCTTGAAGTTTGAGCCAACCTGGTTGGTTCTTACTGCATCTGCTGAATTCATACTGTAGGTAAACCAGTAACTAGCCTGCTGTTAGACTGGCTTAACAATCACTGTGAAGACTGTACTGTTTAAAAATTCAACATGTTTAAATATTAAACATTTGTGTTTCTTGGCCTTTTGATATGAAAAGTTCCATCAGTAAAGGGAGGCTGAAAATTGTATGTAGAGTTCCTTTCAAGATATATGTGAATATTTAATAATGGGGAACTCAATTTGTATTGCCATATACCTATGATCATCTTAGTAGAGCTGCTGTAGGCTATTCATGGATGGGAGATGTTTATCTTTTAAGTTTTCCTAGCACAATAATTCTATGTCTCTGGACAGGGATGACAGAGTGAAGGTTCTCCAAGAGAGCCAGTATCTGACTCTTAACCTTAGCTAGAAGTTATTTCCTTTGTAGTGACTGAAACCTCTACTGAAAGTGCCCCAGAATTGGCAAAAAGCCTTCCTCCCTAATTGTCTAAAGAACACTAAAGGGGAATGGAATCCCCACAGGATGGAAACGTTACTCACTAAGATGAGCTTTTATTTCCAGTAAGTGGCAATGTTGTTAGTAATTAGGAACAATAAGCAGTCAACAGAAGAAAAAAGCCAAGCAAAATGTTTATTGTTTTGAGAGGTGCATTAGGGAATTCTTTTATGTGAGGGGAATAATCACTGCCACTAATTCAATGAGGTTACATTCCTCTTAAAGAGCCCTGGAGACACCCAGAGACAATATTGGAATTTTCTTACATAATGTTATAGGGACTTTTAATAAATTATTATTCTGATACAGGTAGGTGGTACATTGGATAGATTACCAGATCTGCAGTTAGGAAGACCTGAGTTCAAATCTAGTCTCAGTTTCTTTCTAAAGAAGAACTTTCTAATGAAAATTAAAAGTTACATGGGAAACAAGAAGAGACTAGAATCATGTGATCTCTTTGCCAAGAGATTAGTGATGGTCAACAAGTGTAGCTCAGAATATAAAATCTTTTTTTTAATATTACAGAAGAACACCTAGGTGGCACAATAGGTAAGCATTTTGGACTTTCAGCCCAAAATACCTGTTTGAATCCTGTCTTAGATGTTTATTAGCTATGTAATCTCACTAGTTTGTTTTGAGTATCAAATGAGATAGTTGCAGAGCTTTACAAAGCTTTAAAACATCATATAAGTGCTAACTATTATTGTTAGGAGCATTATGGATGGTTATAAACAGTATTAACTCATGAACCATAAAATACAAAACTCCTGGAACCTCCATTTTATTTTTTTAATATTTCTATTCATTTATTTATTTTTGGTTTTCAACACTCATTTCCATAAGATTTTGAGTTACAAATTTCTCCCCATCTTTCCCCTATCCCCACACCAAGACAGCGAGCCTACTACGCACCCCTTCCCCGATTTGTTCTCTCTTATATCCTCTCTCTTGTCCCTTGAATTTCTAGTAAGGCAAGATGCATTTCTATACTCCAGTGCCTGTATATCTTATTTGCCAGTTGCATGTAAAAAACCAATTTTTAAACATTTTTTTAAACTTTGATTTCTAGATTCTTTCCCTTCTTCCCTCCTCAACCACCCCCACAGGGAAGACAAGACATATGTCCTTCCATCCTATCTGACCCCCACTGTAATGCCATGCACCAGCAGATTCCCAAAAGAATGCTACTGTGAACAGCTTTTAAGGTTTGGATTACACAGTATTGTGAACACTCTGTTTATTCCATTTTAAATCAAGGCAAACATTCATGATATGTCACAATAAAATATTCACAACATTACATCTTATCACAGAAAGTCACAATATAGTATTCATAACAGCTT
>JAQQSW010019412.1:0-11051 GCA_028646575.1 Pseudocheirus occidentalis
AGTGGAAATGGCCTCTCTGGCTGATGTTGGTCCAGTCTAAGGACAGAGGGCACTCACCAGAGCCAGGGGTCTGCGGCTCCCAGGGGCCATTCCCTCTGGCTCCAGGCTCCCTGCTGGTGCCAGGCCTTGGTCCTCTGCAGGCTGAGCTGGGGAGGCTGAAGGGGCAGAGTCTCACCCTTTTCTTCAAGGTCAGAAGGCCAGCTTATATAGTGTCAGGCCTGCCCTGGGGCCTTCTCCCCAAGAGAACCAAGAGGCAGAAGGGACTTGAGATCCCAGGGGTGATGAGAATGGCTTCAGACCCAGAGATTTCTGTCCAGCTGGTCCTCTGCCTTCCCTGCACCCTCTCTCCCCAGCTGACACATACACATACACATACACATACACATACACACACACACACACACTCACAATCTACACAACAGACAGACTGCTTGATCCAGGGAGGAGGGAAGCTTAGTAAGGTTGGGGATGGGAGGGCTCTGGGATGGAGCCACAAGGGAACAACCAGGGGAAACCTGAGTCTGGGAGACCAGATAAAGCCTGGGATTTAGCCCCCTGGCAGGGGGTCTGAGGTTTCTGAAAAGAGAGGTGTCAGGGGAGCAGGAGGCTTGGGGAAGGGGAGCACAGGTGGGGTCTGGGAGGAAGACATTCTAACCCAGCTCCTGGCAGGGGGCTCAGGGACACTGCAGGGACAGAAGGGCTCCAGGGGGCCACTGAGCCTGGGAAAGCAGGAGGACTGTGTCCTGGGGTGTAACTAGAACCTGGGGAGGAATCCTGGGATTCTCTGGAAGAGATTAGGCCTTGAAATCCTGAAGGGAGACCACACACAAGTTCCCAGTGGCTGGGATCTTATAGGGAAGCAATCCAGAAGCTGCAGGTCCAAGTGAGGGGGCCAGGCAGGAGCTTTGGTTCCAGCATCCAAAGTGGTGTCATCAGGGCAGGCAAGAATTTTGGGTTTGTACAGGGGGACTGGTCTGAAGGAAGTGAATCTCTACCCAAAAGCTGGGAGCAGGGAGACAAGACTGTGGAATCACTGTTGTTAAAGTCTGAATTTCAGAAAAGAGTGACCCAGTGATACCCTAGGACGGTGTCCCTGGAAGTCTAGAAAGTCATTGAGAATCTGCAAACAGCTAGTGGAGGAGAGCTCATCCAACAGCCCCGCCTGGGAGGGCAGCATGGTTCCAGCTAAACCCAGAGGGCACTCACCTCATGGTCAGATGAGGAGGATTAGACCCAATGGCTAGATAAGCAGAAGTCCTTGGATGTAGGTGTCGATGCGGGACTGGCTCAGACCTGCCTGGGACCTGTACCCACACCTGCTTCCAGAAGGCAGACGGATCTCAGCTCCAGGAAAGGCAGAGAGATCTCAGCTCCAGGGAGGAAAAAGGGATCTCTGCTCCAGGGAAGGAAGAGGGATCTCAGCTCCAGGGAAGAAGGCAGGAATCCTTCATGTGCAAGGGAAGATGGTGGACCAGTCCCAGCCCAAGTTCCGGTTTTCAGCCAATCCCCATTATGGGAGGATCTTCCAAGCCTCTGTCCAGCCCCTGAAGTCCCAGGATCAGCCTTTCCTCCAGTCACACCCAGGGCAGGAGCCCAGGACCCTGCCTGCCTCTCCTCCCCAAGCCCTACCCTCCCTCTCCTGGAATGTCTTGGCCACTGGGATGAACCCTCCCCTGCCCTAGACAACTCCCAGGCCCCAAACTCCACCCCTGACTCTGATTCCACCTGGGCCACCTCCCAGCAGGCTGGCCATCTCTGAGAGCTCCTCCTTCCCCATGCCTCCACCTCCTGATGTCTCACTGTCCTAGTACTGAGGGCTAGAAGAAGGAAGAGGAAACCTCAAGATTTCAGATTCCCAAGAAGTTTACAACAAAAGGGAGCTTAGTTGCAAAATCGACGTTTTGAAAAAAAAAATGTAACCAGTTTGGTCATCACATTTCTCCTAATCTAAATTAATTTGTTCAGATCTTGCCTCAGGTCCTCACAAGCTGTGTGATTCTGGTCATGTCACTTAACTTCTCTGTTCCTCAGTCTCCTCATCTGTAAAATGATGTCTCCCTTTTCTTCAAAGATCCCTTTCCCCATTAAGTCTATAATCCAATGACTTTTTTTAAAAACTAGTTGACCTCATTAGTCACATGCCCTACATGACATCTGTGATCCCTTGTTGTCCTAAATTCATTATCTTATGGTTTGAGATCAGGCATTTCACCTTCCTGGGCCTCAGGCTCCCCACTTGTAAAGTGAAGGAAGTTGATCCCGGTGACCACCTCAAGTCAGTAACTGTTAGGTTGCTATATCAAATATCCTCCAGGAGACTGGGAAGCCATGGCTACCGCCTGTTTAAGCCCAGGACAAAGTCTTATTTGGAAAGCTGAATGGCACAAGGAAATTAGGAATTGGATAAAAGCCAACAACTTCCCCAATCCTGAACAGATGTTTGCAGGAATGTCTGGCACAGGGGCTTACACTCCTTTGGACACGCAGTGGAACCATGATCCTGGGGTATATGCTGGTATTAGTCATTGTGCTTTAAAAGCTTGGGAAAAGATAGAGAAAGAAGGGGTGGTGCATACTCATCTTACATCTATTAAACAAGAACCTAGGGAGCCTATGGCAGACTTTGCATCTAGACTACAAGTAGCTGTGGATAGGATGGCAGGAAAAGGGGACGCTGCAACACTCATATTCCTTCAGTTACTTAGAGAAAGTCTGAATAAATCTTGTAAAAAGGCAACTGAATCTTTACAAAAAACTGCTACATTGCCTGAAATCTTAGAGCAGTGTAATAATGTGGACTACGAGGCATTGGCTCTTGAATCCATGGCCGCTGCATTTGCTCACGGTATAAATCAAGCATTTCAACAGAAGGAACAAAGGAAAAGATGCTTTAAATGTGGAAAAGCAGGTCATGCGCAGGTGCAGTGTCTCGCCACTCAGTTTGGAGGCACCAAACAGAAACCTGTATGTTTCTGCTGTGGAAAGGCTGGACATATAGCCAAGTTTTGTAGAAATAAAACAGAAATTGTTTTTGGAAAACTCCCGGAGGGGCCCCCAACGGGCCTCGAAACTATTTCCCATAGAAATCAGGGAAGGAGCCACAGAAACCAATTTGGAGCAGTATCAAAGGAAGCTCCAAGAATATCTCAGACAATAAAAGATCATACCTTGCTTTTCCCCATAAAAGAATTCATAATCCCACCTTTTTCAACAGTCGATGTGGAGGTGAGCCCTATAGAAGGACCAGTTGTAGTTGTGGGTTGTCCTGCTCCCTCTCAAGCTGTGGTGCATTCCACTGTTTTATATGAAGGAGAGAGTTGTATATCTATAACTAATCCACATCCTTTTCCCCTGCCTCTATCTTTAGAGGAGCCAATAGCAAGAAAGTGAGATTTGAAAAAACAAGATTACCAGGTAGCATTAACTCAACCTATAAACTTGGAGAGGCCTCTAATTCAATTATGGATTGAGGGAAGACCTTTTGAGGATATGTTAGACACAGGAGCAGACATCTCTGTTATAAGAGGAGAAGACTGGCCAAAGGAATGGCAACTAGCCCAAAGCATGGTAGGTGTTACAGGGGGAGCCCAAGCGGCTGGGAGAGCAGCCAGATTTCTCAGATGGGTTGCGGAAGATAACACAGGATTTTTTCGCCCCCTAGTGGTTAATGGTCTGTCTACATCATTATGGGGAAGAGATATCATGACAGACATGCAAATATATTTACAGCCAAACTAATTGGGGTCACTGGAGTAGTGCTGCCAAAATTACAATGGAACAACAAAAGCCCCATATAGGTAGAACAGCGGCCCCTAACAACAGAAAAATTGGCAGCGTTAGAAGAGATTGTAAAAGAACAATTGAAATGAGGTCATATAGAGGAATCTTTTAGTCCCTATAATTTCCCTGTGTTTGTGATAAAAAAGAAATTGAGCAAATGGGGAATGCTCACTGATCTTAGAAGAATCAATGAAGCGACGGTCTCCATTGGAGCCTTACAGCCAGGCTTGCCCTTACCTAACATGATACCACCCACTTATGAAATAGCAGTAACTGACATACAGGATTGCTTTTATTCTATACCGTTACATCCTGATGATAGAGAGAAATTTGCTGTCACTGTCCCTTCTATAAATTTAGCAACACCTTCAAAAAGATATCAATGGAAGGTACTGCCGCAATAGTCCGACTCTATGTCAGTGGTATGTAGCAAACATTTTAGAACCTGTGAGACACAAAAATCCCAGAGCAGTAATATTACATTACATGGATGATATTCTGATGGCCACTCCAACAAAGATAATGCTACAAACACTTGCTGATGAAATCTTAAGAAATTTAAGTATGTACAATTTATTGGTCGCTCCTGAAAAGGTACAGACAGAGCCTCCATTTCAGTATTTGGGGCACACCTTGGATGGAATCAGGATAAATAAGAGAGGACCTGAGATAGATTTAACACATTATAGGACTTTGAATGACTTCCAAAAACTGATAGGCGCTATACAATGACTGCAAAATACTATACCAGTTCCTCCATCGCTAATGCAGCCTTTATACGACATATTAAAAGGAGACCCAAAGTTGAACTCTGTGAGAATATGGACTGAGGAAGCTAAACAAGCTATACAAAAAATACAAGAACTTAGTAATAATCATACTGTAAGAAAAAATAAAGAAGAACCTTATATTTTGTTGTATTCAAAGATGCTCCCTTTTTTGGAGCTTTTGTTCAGAAACATGGAGTTATTGAGTGGGCATATACAACAACTCGTGTGAGAGTTTTAGAAAATTGTTTGGATTTAGTGTTAGATTTTTTCAAAGGGGCAATAAAAAGAGGTTATGCAATTGGTGGAGAACCTCCCAGATTGTGGGTCCAGGGAATACATGATGTACAAACCTTTATATGCTTTGCTAATTGGTATGAAATATTTCTGTTTATTGCCTTAAATCCTCCCATATTGCCAAAGGTCTTACAAGCTTACATACGACTACAACTCAGTCCACCAAAAAATCTGGTTAGTAAAATGCTGGTAGAGGGCCCCAATGTATTCACAGATGCAACTAAACATCATAAAGCTAGTATAGTGTGCCCACAATTAGGTATTAGTGAAGTTCTGTATACTCCTTATGATTCTACTCAGAAGAATGAACTTTGGGCAGTCATTATAGTATTACAATAATTCTGTCCCCCATTTAATATTGTTACTGATAGTTTGTATACTGCCCATGTAATACAACGCTTGCCTGAAGTGTATATAAACTCTAGAGCATCAGAAACTGGGGAGTTATTACAACAAGCACAATCATTACTTCAGGCTTTGCCTTCCCCTATATACATAATGCATGTCAGAACACATACTTGTGGTCAAGGCCCCATATTTGAAGGAAAGGCAGATGCATTAGTAAGTTCGGTATACATTTGTACCACACCTCTCCAAGAAGCGGCCTTAGCACATGAAAAGTTTCATTTGTCTATGAGATCCTTATGTAAGTTGTATGGAATAACTAAAAATGAGGCAAAAACAATTATCAAGCGCTGTCTATCTTGCGTACCATTCCACCATACTATGAAGAACCCTTCTATTAACCCAAAGGGCGTGGCTCCAAATGAAATATGGCAGATGGATGTAACTCATTGGAAAGCTCAACATATACATGTGACAATTGATACTCACTCTGGTTTTTTGATGGCTAGTCTGCAGCCAGGTAAAGCTCTGAAACATGTTACTAATCATTTATATCATTGCTTTGCAATAGCAGGCGTTCCCTCACAAATAAAAACTGATAATGGCCCTGCCTACGCTTCTAAGGGATTCCGCCTATTTTGCTCAGAATTTAACATTCACCATGTCACTGGCATTCCTTATAATCCTACCGGACAAGCTATAGTGAAAAGAGCCAATAGGACTTTGAAAATATTACTTGTAAAACAAGAAAAGGGAGTATGGGATTGTCTTCAGGTCACTCCATGTAGAAAGGTAACACAGTCACAACTGAATATGGCAACATTTACATATAATTATTTAAAATTTGATGGACACCATTTGACGCCTGCCTTGAAGTTTTAACATTTATGGGAATGGGTTGATGGTACTCAATCAGTTAAACACAGCCCAATAAAAGGCCCTGTAAGTTGGAAAAATATGGGTGGGTCTTGGGAAGGGCCGGGGAGGGTACTAATAAGAGGGCCAGGATTTGTTTATGTTGTTCCAGATGGAGAGAAGGACATGGATGGGAAATGGATACCTGATAAGCATATTCGTCTTATGGGGACTGGTGATGAATGTGACTTGAGTGACAGCAAAGAAATGGATGGAGCTGACACCAGCACACGAAAGGGAACAGGATGAACAAGGGCAGTGGTTTGGGGCTGTGGTAAAAAAGCTGCCACTTGCACACCTGGTCAGTTGGATGGAGCAAACACCTCTGGACTTCATCCAGTAAAGGACACACTGTTTCATCCCGGGAGATTGAACATTTCCCTACAAGCTGTCCTAACCCAAGAAAATAAGGTGAACAAATGTGGGCTAGTTACTGATTTGAAACCATGTATAATAGGGAATGTGAATGCCTGGACTCCGTTAAGTGTATGTTCCACAGGAGAGGTGAAAAGAACTCAAGAAGGACGTGATACATTGTATTTTTGGAATGTTATGAACAATGACAATATAACATATTCTCAACTACCAGCACTGGCTCCATGTACTAGGAATGGTACCTGTCACCGTTCCATATGGCAAGTGGGATTAGTGCTGGATAAAACAATCGTACATGTTGAAACTTGTAAATGTAGACAGTGTAAAGATTATACATGGAATATATGGAACAATATTTTTGCAAATGGAAAGAATTATACAAAAGGGAGGACAAAAAATTGTGATGTATTTCAATACGAGTTTACGGGGCAACTAGTGGCACCAAAGAATTATGCATGGCTATTGTGTCCTACTTTGAATATCACAAAAACAGAATCAGGATGGTTCCGAACTAATGTACGCATGTTGACCCCGTATATAGATAGGGCATCATTTAATGCGTATAATGTATTAATGCTAGTAAAACAACCTACTTACACATTGTTACCAGTGAAAGCTGCCAAGCCCTGGGCTGAGTCAGCCAGGGGTGCTATATGGAATAACATTATGGAAAAAGTATCATACAGGCAGAAAAGGGAAATAGTAGAATTTTTATTTGATATTATTAATGTGGGTATTTCATTATTTCAAGAATTTCAGATACAGCAATTATATCAAGGAATGGGTTATTTGGCATCTGAATTAAAAACCTTTATGGAAAAAGAAACGAAGACGTGGGATGTGCAGGTTCACATTGATCATGTCCTTCAGAAGGAAGTTACAGCTTTGGAAGAGGCGGTGGTTATATTGGGAGATGAATTGGCTTTGCAGGAATTGTTGTCATCATTACAATGTCATTATAAATATAAACCATGGGTTTGTGTGACTCGCCTACCTGTGAATGCTACCAATACATTCAATAGTAGTTGGGCTAAAGTAAAAGAACATTTACAAGGTGTATTTCTATCTAATAATGCTACTTCAGATATAGAACAGCTTGCATTGTTAGAAAGAGATATTCATTCTTTTGTTGATAATTTTACTAGGCCTTCAGATATGGCCAATTCCTTTCTTGTGGGGATATCTCATAAGACTTGGATAGACACTTGGTTTGTTGACCTCTGGACTTTATCTTTGTATTTCTATGCTCCTACTGTGTTGCTTATTGAAATGGAAACTGCATATGGCTAGGGGAAGCCTTCTCAGCCTTAAGGTCGATCTCCGTCCGCAGGCAAAACAAGAAAAGGGAGATGTTAGGTCGTTGAGACCTCCCCTGGGGCGGAGACTCCTAAGGCTGAGTCATTGATACTTCACGTGGTATTACACTCTTAGCAAGCAGGAGTGCACGTGGTCGCCTGGGGGCTGTCTTTGTTCAGGCACCTAGTATCAGCATCTGTCCTCTTGAAAGACTCAGTGAATGTGGGCTGAATTACTTGGGCCAAGTATGTCCTCAGGGGCGGCACACAGTTGGCTAGCTGCTGTGGGAGCATTCGTACTGGGATGATAAATGGAGACGTGAGGGAGGATGAAGGAGATATGAGGGGGGAAGGCTTCCACCATAATTCAGAGAGAGAGGGAGAGAGAGAGAGGGGGAGAGAAGGAGGGAGAGAGGGAAGGAGAGAGCAGTTCCAGCTAGCACACGAAGATGTGATAATAAAGGTCTGAGTCCTGGGTGTTCTGTGGGAGTGGATCTCCAGTGAAGATTTACTGGTGCCAGAGATGTCCCAAGACTGGGAATGTAAGTAACTGGGTGTTTGTGACCTAGTTAGAGCCCGAGCAAACTCAGCAGATTCTTACAAGTAACTTAGTCTTCTGTGCTTGTCCTCTACAGCAACAAACAAGGCCAGAACTGGCCCAGGCATCCCATCCACCTCAGAGAGACGGCAGGATGGGGGTGGGGATGGGGTGGTTGGAGTCCTCTGGGTCGAGCCTGGCTTCAGGAAGAATGCCTGCCTGGAGCCCTTCCCAGATTTCCAACCACATCCCTGGCCCAGCCCCTTGTGAGAGGGTGGTTGCTGAATTAGGAGACCTGCCCTGCCAGGACTGCAACCCCACAGTGATTTCCACATAGCTGGGAAGGACATAACTCATGTCCCCTCCTATGTCTGTGGGCTTAGAGCCTGTTATCTGTACCCATTGTGAATGTGTGAGAAGAGACATTGCCCTCAGACACCCCAATGTAGCATGTGTTGACTGAAGTGTGGTCCCCATGACCTTTACTTTACCAATGTGGAAATTCTGTCAGCATTTCCATGGAGCTTCCAACCCTGGAGGCCAGACCCTGTCTGACTGTCTTCTTTGTGGGAGATCCCTTTTTCCTGGCTTATGAGATCCCTGGTGACATGGGTTATGATCCAAAGACTCCTGTGGGGCAGGGTTAGGCAGGGCCTCATCCTGAGGAGATCCCTGCTTTCAGCCCACTTCTAGAAGCTGCAAGTGAGATCCAATCGATCAATCAATCAATCAATCAATTATCCAGCTATCATTTGAGATCATAAATGGAAAGGCCTTTGCTTTCCATTAAAACTCCCTCAAAGTTCTCTTCAAATGGCAGCTACTTTAATGATGCTATAACATTATATTATAGTATGTTATGTTATTTTGTGTTCTGAATGCAAATTTAATTCTCTGCACTGACCCAGTTCTCCTGTGACTCTGAATTCAACTACAGGTTCTCTTGAGCCAGGCCCCTACAATGGAACGATCCGAAAACAAACCTTGAGAAAGGTAGGAGAGGTTCCATGAGCCTGTGTTGATCAGTCTCTGGCTGCTGTGTATAACCTCAGTCCTGCTCACTCTGGTGAACTTCTGCCCCACTATGGGCATTTGGGTTGTAGGAAGTGGGCGGAAGTGCTCATGTTCCAGGGCCTCCTTGTGGGATTCTCTTCTCTCTGTCTTGAGTCTACCCTGCTCTGCCCCACCTCCTACCCCTAGCTGAGGCTCTACACTCTGAGAGGGGGTTTTAGCATCCTACCCTTATCAGCCACCTGGTGACTTCTTGCCCTATATCAGTGAGCCAAGGCTGGATCCTGTCTAGAGATGGAAGGTCTTGTCACTGTGATTTGGGAGCTCTCTTCTCTTCCTGACCTTTCCTTGTACCTCTGACTCTCTTCCTTCCAAGTCATCAATGACTTCCCCTATTTCCTCTCTTTTCTTCTGTCCCCCTAACCCCCCCCCTCTCTCTCTCCTTGATTTCTTTCTCCATGTTTCCAATGTTCTTTATTTTTATTCTTGGTTAGTTATTTCTGTCTTCCTTTGTACTCAGTGCTCAGCAAGACAGGGAGTTCTTAACCTCTTTTGTGTCCTGCATGCCTCTGGCAGTCTGGTGAAGCTTATAGACCCCTGCTCAGGATAATGTTTTTAAATGAATAAATTAAAATGCTTAGGACTACAGAGACAACCAATTATATTGAAATACAATTAATTTTAAAAGGTATTTTAAAAATGTATAGAATCCATGATTACAACTCCAGTCTTCTCAGTATCCTAGGAAAGTTTACAAGACCAGAGTTCTTAACCTTGGATAACATAGGATAATATCACATCACATTCATTATACCATATTATATCATATTATGTTATATTGTGTGTTATGGGTTTTTTATTCAGGTGAGGGTTATCTTTTTGGATCAGGATGTATAGGGCTTACCTATATCCACCTCAACAGGCCTAGGGCGTCCCCAGCTCCCGTCCACTCCAGGAGAAACAGCTGCACAGAAAAACTCAGGACACAGGACTTGCTTCTAGCTTTTATTGAGAGTTCATCCTCTATCTGAGTGTGACTGGACTGGACTGGACTGGACTGGACTGGACTGGACTAGACTAGCCTCCCCCTGCCTCCAGGTGGCCTGTATTTAAGTCCTTTCTCCAGGGCCCCTCCCCTGGCCATGCCCTCACCACAGCGAGCCTGTGTCTCACCCCCCCCCCCAAGGCGGAGAGATTATCCTGCTTATTGTAAACAGGTGCAGCCTTTGCATTCCACCCCCATGTGATCACGTGCACTCCTGTTAGCCGAGGATCAGCTCAACCCGTCACATCTCAGTGGAGTATCAACAACCCTCTTTAGGAGTCTCCTTCCCACATGAGGTATCAAGAGACCTAACAGTCAGGCAGAGTCCAGAACCTCGGACATCTCCCAAGGTGAGCCTTGGCTGATCCCAGTCACAATTTCTTAGAAGTGGTAATAGGTTCTACAGTAGTATTAATGGCTAACCCAACATAGTATGGAGGCCAGGGATTCATGCAAAGGTGGCATTCAGGGGCTAAGTCAGGACAGGATGAATTTACCATGCCATAAATGGCTTGAAGGAGCCCCATGACAGAAGAGCTAAGGGGTGTCTGATTAGCAATAAGGCCATCCTCAGGGGTAAGAGCAAGTAAGTTTGAGGTTGAATATCCTGCTGCTATTGCCTGAAGGACAGTCCAAGGGGTTTAAGTAGTCTGGAAGGAACCCCAGGCCTGGCTGGGGTAGTC
>JAQQSW010019413.1:0-11051 GCA_028646575.1 Pseudocheirus occidentalis
GTCCCTTTACTGAAGTGTGTGCTTCCAGCAACCCTCCCCCAGACCCTGCCCTCCCCTCATCATCCTGCCTCTCAACCCCATGCCCCCTACTCGCCTGTGTGGCATGATACCCAGTTTAGAGTTTATGTCATTCCTTCCCTAACCCAAATTCAGTGACAGTAAGGTTGAGAGAGTAATTTATTATATAACATAACCTTAGTGTTCCTTTTTCCATACTTTCTTTGCCCCCCACCACAAATGCCCTGACTTTACTTTTTGCTTATCTAAATTCTTTGGGGGGAGGGGTAAGTCTAGATCTTTAATTTAATTGTTTTCCCTTCCTTCCTTTTGCAAATATTTATTCTATGACTTGTAGATAGACAAATATACGTATTAAGATCATAAATTCAAAGTTGGAAGAGACCTTAGAAGTTATCTACTACAAGTCATTCATTTTACAGATGAGAAAACCAAGGCCCAGAGAAATGGAATTATTTTCAGAATCAGTACCTTTTCTAGGAAAACAATCAAGTACCTAACTACATGTGTTCCATTGGTTCAATAAACATTGAATAAGAATGCATTATGTGTGAGGCACTTTGTGCTTAGTCTTTGTTGTTCAGTTGTGTCTGACTCTTTGTGACCCCATTTGGGGTTTTCTTGGTGGAGATACTGGTGTTGTTTGCCATTTCCTTTGCTAGTTCATTTTACAGATGAGGAAACTGAGGCAAACAGGTATAAGTGACTTGCCCAGGGTCATACAACTAGTAAGTATCTGCGGTTGGATTTGAACTCAGGTCTTCCTGACTCCAGACCTGGCATTCTATCCAGTATTAAGAGGAATTATTTTCACTTGGGTATGCTTGCTCTTCCCAATAAAATTATAAGTTTAATCTTTATAATAATAATAATGACAGCCAGCATGCACATAGCACTTGCTGTGTTTCAGCGCTGTGCTGAGCACCTTACAACTATTATCTCATTTAACTCATGCAATAGATACCACAGTAGGTAGGTGCTATTATTATCTCCATTTGACAAATGAGTAAACTGAGGCAAATGGAGGTTAAGGGACTTACCCAGGATCATACAGCTAGTGAGTATCTGAGGTCAAATTTGAACTTGTGTCTTTCTGACTCTATGTCCATCACTCTGTGCACTATTTATTGAAAAGCCCACCCTACTTCGCCCATGATGGGCACCTATGTTGATTTTCTTTCACATGATGGCCATGTTGATACCCTATGACAATCCTCCCTGACTGCCCTTTAATTTTGTGAGTATCGTGCTCCTGCCAAAAAAAAAGCTTGTTTCCCTTTCTCTTTGCCTATTCCTGTCTCGTGCTGCATTTTGTCCCCTGGTGCTCCACTTCCCAAAACTTAATGCAATACCTGGCACATAGTAGGCATTCAATAAATGCTCATTGACTGATTCCTAGTTAGTTATTTCCTTAGAAGCCTGAGCTGCTAGCCAAAGTTGTGACTATCTCAGCAGCACCATTTCCCTCCTAAGTCTCTGACTTAGGGAACGTAGAACACAAGGAAAGGGTCCAGAACCATGCCCTTGAGAGGCAGGGACCCCCTCCTTCTCTCCAACACCAGTGGCCTCCACCCTGAAAGGCATGCCCCTTGGGCTTTTTCCCTGGCAATATAAGTGATGGACAAGGGAGAGTGCTTCCTTCCTCTGCTTGGACTTTGGTATTCTGAACCTTCCTAAATCTACATTAAGATACTGACCATGGTTTACCAGAGGCCTGCAGGGGGCTGGCCTTGAGGTGCAACCATGAGTTCATTTTTTACATTCATAAAATTGTACAGCTTGTTTGTCTTCAACTGATTCTATTTTTGTGAAGATTAAGTTGAAACATGGTTTAAACTATTGTTTGGTTACTATTTTATGACATTAATAGAGGTGGAGCTGATAAAGAGCTGGTCTCAGAGAAAAGAAGCCTTTTGTTTGAGGCCCATTGCAAATGCGTACTGGTTGTACCATTCTGGGCCAATCATTTAACTCCTCAGTGCTTGTCTAGACAGCAGTTCTTAAAAATTAGAGACTGTAGAGAAGGTGACAGCCTGAAGAGATAGAGGGAGTTTCCTTGTCTAGGAGTTCCTTATACCAGTGAGACCCCAGGTATGGCATCTCCCATCCTTTGGGGACAGCTAGGGGGCTGCTGAGGTTGGGTGGTTTGGTCAGAGCTCCAAAAGCTCCAACATGATGACCACAGAGCCCATGTGGGAGGTTGGGTGCAGAGGGGAGCAAAGCCACATCTTTCCTTGGGAAGTAACACCAGTTAGTCATCTGGTTGGTCTAAACTGAATTCACCAAGCTCTCTTACCTCTCTGCTTGGCTTCAGCTCCAGTTCCTCTCCAAGACTGGGCCTGCAGGTCTATGGACAGAACAACATATGTGCCCAAGTCCCTCTCTTTTAACATTGGCATGCTGACAAGGCCCCACATCCACCTCAAATAATCCAGGTCTGAAACCTGAGGCTTTTCTGTTCTTTCACAAGATCCTCGTGAATGCCAGTTTGGGGAGGTGCTGTGGATTCCAGTAATAACCCTTTTAAATATGGAAACCTAACACCTCATTGAGGTGTTACCATCACAGAATACTGCCAATTGGCTGTGTACCCTAAACAAGCCTTCAAAGGTATATAAACTGAGTCTGTGCACTGGGAAAGGGATACTGCTATCAGCTATCAGCTGCCAGTCTCCCTCACTCTGTGATAATACACTTCTTTCCTTTTCAGCTTGCCTATTTGTTCTATTTTGCCTCCCATCTAGTGAACTGGCTAATACGTGAGATTTTCCCTGGGATCTCTAGGAATCCAGGCAGAGAAAACTCCCTAACAGGCTTCCTCACCCTCAGACCTACTGCTTTAATGCAGTCTTTGCTGACCTCAGAGAGGAGCCACAATAGGCATCCTGTATCACTGAGGCCACCTGAGAAAACAGCATCACCTTAGCCTCCATAACCACCAAAAACCACATGTGGAAGACAAGCCCACTCTACTCTGTACCCACCATTATTATATGAGAAAAAAACAAAAACCCAGTGCTCTTGTCCAACATGACCAATCTTCCAGGTGGCTGAGGGCTCTTGCTGACATTTTGGTCCATGACTCAGTACCTCCTCACCCTCAATCATAACTGGGCCTAAAAGGGATTTCATGGAGGAGGATATTCTGTGTGTGCATCCTACCCACCTAGAGGGGATTGTTTGGTCCATTAGCAACTATTTGTTATATTTCGACTGTGGGATTCAAGTAAAGAAAAGGAAACAATCCCTTCTCACAAGGCACTTGCTTTCTAATAGGGCTACTGTAAGAATGAGATGAGATAATATGTATAATAAATGCTAGTGTAGCAGCCTATGAGTGCTGATGACTAATGCCTGACCCTCATAAGTAGTAAGAGCGGGTGCTATCAACCACCCCTTCAAACATGCACCCACAATGGACAATCTGGGGGCCTGACAAACTCATTCAGCTTCTCAGAGAGCCGCCCACCTCTCTACCCTTAACTCTGTCCCACTCTTGTTGATTTGCCGTTTATAACATATGGGTTTCCCAATCTGTCTTTATTGTTCCACATCCCACCCTTACTAGGAAAATTCTTCCCTTCATCTCATTCCCCTGTTTTTTAATTACTTTAACCTCCATGCCAAGGTTGGAATAAATATTTGATTGAAATGATAAAAACAAGACAACAAACTAAAGAATCCGTGAAAGTCAGCACTAACTCACCTTGCCTTTTGTTCATGCATAAGCTTTAACTTTCCAACTCCAAAACACCTCATTCTATTCCCTGCCCTCCCCCCCCCCCCCAGCAGGGAGGGGAAATGAGGATCCTCTTAGGGCTTAGACCCACTTTCTCTCTCACTGCAAAACACACATCATGTGCCCAGTCTGGGAGGGGACTGTGAAAAGAATAAAAAGGTTACCCCTCCAAAGTAGAAAAAGGAAACTGAGTTCATTTTCAAATCAAACTCTGACAGTAAGCTCCTCTGACCAACAAACGGAGAGGAATTCTTCCAGGGAGGTTGCCTCAGGGAGTTTGCATGGGATTGTAGGAATGTCTATTTTCCCCTAGAGAAGAGAAAGGGTGTGGAAACAATCATTGGTTCATAGAGTGACATAGTTCATTGGAGTGACTTTGAAGTAAGTCATCTGGGCCATTTTATAGATGAGACAAACAGAGAGATAAAATGACTTGCTCTGGGTGACAGAGGTAGAGCACAACAGTATCCAGGATTTGACTCCAAGTCCACATTGCCTCCAGCACCATCCTCTTAATGTTTACTCTTTTTAAAAGAGTAATTTTAAATTTTCATTTTTTTAGCAGCCCTAGTCAAAAATCTTGGAGACAGTGCAGCAAACAATACACTGCTCTGCTCTGGGGAATTTCCGCCTGGGTTTCTCCAGATACATAAATCTAAGAAAACCATTGTAAAGCCAAATATATAACAAAGAGCAATCTGATAGTCCAATTAGGAGGTCTCCCTTGTAGTTTTATTGATGCTATGACATCCATTCCTGCGGTGTCTAGAATAGAAATAGGGGGGAAAGGAATTAAATATTAAGCCTTCTTAAAATGGCATCAGCTTTGAGGCCTAGATTCCCTAGAGGCCTAGGGAATGGGAGAAATGCAAAAAGGCTTCCCCCAAAAGCATTTGTCTTACTAGAAAAAGCTAGTAGTTATAATGCTTCCCACTGAATAGACAGTTGGTTTGGTGCAGCCTAAATTGGGGGCATTATCTATCCGGCTTCTCAGAATAGTCTTTTCTATGGACGTTTACAGTTTAGCAGCTAGCTAATACACCCGCAGGGAAGTAGGGGGATGGTGGGGAGGAATTATCAGCCACGTAGGAAACAAACTGATATTTAGAAATACAATCTATGACCAATGGCGACATCTTGTGCCCCTGAATGGAAATTACACTAAGGACAAGTAACCTTTCATCCAGCATGATTTCAATGGTTTATTCTTATTATCATTGTCGCACTTTTGAAAGTTGTTCAGATCAGTGGTAAAGGTGAATTTAATATTGATTACATCACATATCAGAACAGGTTTTCCAGGAGATAAGGTAAGGAACCCCTTTCCTCCCCAGGTTTTAAGAATAGTCCATAATAGTTGAGGAACATGCATTGAGTGCCTACTATGTGTCAGGGGCAGCTAGGTATTGAAACAGATTAAGCGATGGGCCTGGAGTCAGGAAGACTCATTTTCCTAAGTTAAAATCTGGCCTCAAAGGCCTACTAGCTACATGACCCTGGTCAAGTCACTTCACCTTGTTTGCCTCAGTTTCCTTATCTGTAAAATAAGTTGGTAAACCACTGCAGTATCTTTACCAAGAAGACCCCAAATAGGGTTATGAAGAGTAGGACATGACCAAAGCAACTGAACAACAACTATGTATGTGTCAGGCATTGTGCTAAATGCTGAGGATACAAATACCACCCCCCCCCCCAAAAATGACAGTTCCTGCTCTCAAGGAGCTTACAATCTAACAAGGGCGGACAAAATACAAAATGGTGAAAAAGGGAGAAGGAGAAGATACCCAAAGCAGGGGCATGGTGGAGAAGCCAGAGAAGTCCCAAAATAGAGAAGCTAGGCTATGTCTGAGCTGAGCTCTCTCCTTCAGTGGAGGTTGTTGGAATTCATAGCTCCACCCTCCAATCAAAGAGACAGAAGGTAATTGATAAGGTAGAATACCAAGGCTAATAAGATCTTAAAGGATGATGTTCTTCCAATAAATCCAATAAGTTTTCCTGGGCGTGGTGGAGAAGTCAGTCAAAGAAGAACCAAAGTATTTGCAGAAGTTAAACAGGCTTGCCCAAGTCCTTGGGAGCTCAGAAGGAAGTGAGAACACCTATAACACCGGGATGTTCTGTTAAGGTGAGAGTCTACACATATAACTGGAAGGGACTTAAAGGCAGCTCTAGTTCATTAATATGCCACTGACTCACCAACAGTAGGGCATATAGCTTCCCTTGTTTTCCTGTAGTAGAGGATAGAATCCTAAATATCATTCTCATTCACACTTCAGTCTTCTCTTGTAAGCAAAGCCTGTGCCTTTTTGTAATGGTATTGCCATAGAACAAAGCCAAACTAAACTTGTTTTATATGGAACTGTAAGCTTCCAGGAATAAGGAGATGACAATCTCACTGTATGTTGCCCTGGTCAGAGCACATCAAGGAGGCAGGAAATTGGTAGTGGGGAGAGCAATTGGGGTTACCCGGTATTAAGGAGCTGAAACCAGGCAGAGAAGCAGATGCAGAGTGGAGTGAGTTAAAGTCCAGTTTCCACATCTATAAAAGAAGACCCTGGGAAGAGTTGGGTACTCGACTCCAGCCCTCCCTTCTGGAGGGGAGAGGAAGCTGAGGGAAGTGGTATGGTCAAGGCTTAAGTTAGCAGCCTAGTGATGAGAGAAGAAAAATATGATGAGTTTTACCTGGGAGGGGCATCTTGTCTCTGGAGTTGAGACCAGGTAGGCCAGCAGTTACAGAACTTAAAGCACATCTGGAAAAACAGTGTTCAGTTTGGAGTACCACAGCATAGGAAAGAAGTGTTGAATTGAGAACATCCACAGAAAGCCAACCAGAACAGTGAAGTAATATGAGGACCGATTAAAGGAACAGGGTGTTTAGTCTTGAGAAGAGAAGACACAGGGGAATAATAACTGTGTTGTAGTATCTCAAGACTCTCTGTTGAAAAGATATTAGACTTGTACTTGGGCCCCAGAACTAGAAAGAATGGGATGAAGTTAAGGTAAAATTTAGACATAAAGTAAAGAAAAACGTCTTAAACAATTAGTTATCCAAAAGTGGAATGAGTTTCCTTGGGAGGTAGTAAAGGAGATAATATTTGCAGTTTTTACCATAGTGCCTGACACAGTAGGCACTTACTAAATGCCTTTTCCCTCCCCTCTTCCTCCACCCCACACTGAGGGCTTCAAGCCAACTAACGATCCTTAAGTCAAACATTTCAGTCTGTCTTTTCAAGGGTTTTAGTTCTTTTAATTTTTTTCATTCATACCTTTTGTTTATATATAATCTAAATCTCTCCTTGTATCTCCATTGCCCCCAGAGAGCTATCAACAATTTTTTTAAGTAAGAATAGAAAAAAAAGGTGACCAAAACCAATCAATTCATTAAAATAAATTGTCAATTTTTTGATTGGCAGTTTTGATATATTGCAGTTTGGCATAAGAAATTAAATGGCAATTTTTTGGAAGTTTTAAGGAAGTTTCTTATGACAGGCAAAGGCCAGCAGATGATACAGAAAAAGTGTAGAGACTCAGAAATGCAAAAAATATGTGTATATTATTGTATAATATCAACATACTTTATCTTTTAATATCATAATAATTCAGACTTCTCTCATATGAAAGGAGGGTCAAAAATTTTACATGGATTTTTCCAGATCATGGGGGCACCATTCCCCTAACCCCCAGGGAGGTGGAAGGGATAGCTGTATTCACACCCATAAAAGGAGCTGTCTGCTTATATCACTTCTTTGGAGCCATCCTTGTTCTTTGTAATTTTGCTCATTTATTTTTAATTGTTTTGTGGTTGTTGTTTTTTCCATTTACATTGTTGTAATAATTGCATATAATATTTGGTTGGAAGTATTTGCCTCACTTCATCTTTATTCACTTAAGTCTTTCCATGCTGCTCTGTATTCATCCTGTTTATTGCTTCCACCATAGTATTCCTCTAAATTCATGTATCACCATTTATCTAGCCATCCTGCAGTTGATGGGCATCTACTTTGCTCCCAATGCTTTGCTGCCACAAATAATGCTGTTGTAAGTAATTTAGTATACATGGACCCTTTCTGTTTATCAATAATCTCTTAGGGGTATATGCCTAGCAGTAGAATTTCTGGTGAAAGTGTATTGACATTTTAGCCACTTTATTTGCATACTTCCGTATTGCTTTCCAGAATGATTGTACTAATTCACAGCTCAACTGAAAATGCATTAGATTATGACTTTAGTTCTGATAATCCTGAGTTCATCAAAAATGAGTTACCAAGCAAAGTTTAAGAGGCAGTAATTGGAAAGGAAATACCATTTAGAATAACTACAAAATGCACAAAATACTTGGAGATTAATCTACCAAAGCATATAAAATACCTGCATAGGTTTAGTTATTCAGTAGTATAAGAACTCCTTGAAGAAATAAAGAATAACTTTAAAAGTTGGAGAAGTATTCAGTGCTCATGGCTGGGTTTTGTTAATATAATAAAAGTAATGTAAGTACAAAAATTAATTCACAGTCTTAATGTTGTATCAACCAAACTATCAGAGGATTTCTTTAAGAATTAAATCAAAAAATAAATTCATTTGGAGAAACAAAATATCTAGATTAATAACAAGGAAAACAGGGAAAAATGATAGAGATGAAAAGGGAATAGGTTTTCAAGATCTCAAACTGTATTATATAACAGTAGTCAACAGAACCATTTGATATTGGTGTGTGTGAGAGAGAGACAGAGAGACAGAGACAGAGAGACAGAGACAGACAGAGAGACAGACAGACAGACACAGAGAGAGAGAGAGAGAGAGAGAAGGAGAGAGGGAGAGAGGGAAGGAAGGAGGGAGAAAGAGGGGGAGGGAGGGATGGAAGGAGAGAGACAGAGAGAGAGACAGAGAGAGGCAGAGACAGAGACAGAGACAGAGACAGAGAGAGAGGGAGGAAGATTAACAGAACAGATTAGACAAGACAGAATCATAAACAATGGAACCCAGGGTTCAGTAAACCAGAAACCATAAATTACTTATGAAAGTACTTCCTATTTGATACGAACTACTGGGAAAACTAGAAAGCAATCTGGCAGAAATTAAGTTTGAACCAAAAAAGCTTTTGCACAAACAAAATGTGTACCTGGGATAAGAAGGGAAGTAGTCAAATGGGAAATTTCTCAGATAAGAGTTTGGTATCCAAGATATAGATATATAGATATCAGGCTACCAAAATCCATTTCCCAATAGATAAATGGTCTCAGAAGATATGAATAAATAGTTCAAAAGAAATACAAACTACTAACAATCATACAAAAGAATGCTCTAAATTACTAATAAGAGAAATGCAAATCAACACAATCTTGAAGAGATGCTTCAGACTTAGCAAATTGGCAAAAAAATGACAAAAGATGTTGGAATGTCAATGTTGGAAGAGCTATAGGAAAATTGGCTCACTAGTACAATGCTGGTAGAGCTATGAATCGATATAGCAATTTAGAATTATGCAAACAGTGATTAAAAGGTCATATCCTTTGACCCAGAGTTTCTACTACCAGGCTTATCTTCTAAGAGGATGATTGATAAAAAGCAGCACATATATGCCATAATACCATAACACCCACATATATACCATAATACCATAAGCAGCATTTTCGCAGTAATACATAACTAGAAATAATTGACTGGAAAATGGCTAAACAAATTGTGGTGCATGAATGTAATGGAATATTATTGCATTGTAATAAATGACAGATATGAAGAACACAGAAAAGCATAGGAAGATTTATACAATCTGATGCAGAGTGAAGAAAACAGAGCCAAGAAAACAATATACACAATGATTAAATAATATAAATGGAAAAAATAACCACAGAACAATCAAAAATGAATGCTGCAAAATTACAAAAAGCAAGCCTGGCCCTAAAGAAAAGAAATGGAAAGGCACCTCTGCTCTTTTGTGTACATGGAAAGTCTGTGAGTGTGGAACATTTCATATATTTTCAGGCTTTTTATGTATTGATCAATTTTCCTGATTTTTAAATCTTCTTTCTCTTTTTTAAAAAATATTATCTTTTATATGGGGTAGCTTTCTGAGAAAGATAGGGGAGAGATACCAGGAGAAATTCTGGTAATATAAAAAACAAAAGATACTCAATAAAAAATTATCTAAAAAAGTACAAAACAGGACATGTTGATAGATTTCTTTTAAAATGAGTTTCCAGTTATAATTGCATAGATTGTGCCTTGGAATTTGTCTAGGGTCGGACTGTCCTGTGGGGGCAAGTAAGGATTTGTCTGGAGGTGTGTGGAAGAGCTTCATTGCACTTTATAGAATTTCAGAGTTGGAAAGAGCTTTACCAGCCATTTGTGGTACAAATGGGGATTACACAGTTATATGGCTCACTCCAGCTTGTTTTGGCATCCCAATATTGAGACTGTATGAGGCAGTGAAATTGTGATTCTGTGAAGTACAATCAGGCTCTTCTACCAGGTAAATATTCATGTGCCCCATGAGACAACTGAACCCTGTGTAAACTCCAGGAGACCATCTCTGTGGTGAGGCTTGTTTTTGTTGTTTTTTTTTTAAATCTGTACTGTAATATTTGCCTGTCAATGATCCCAGGGGAACCTACCTACTGGAATAGATGATAAGCATCACGGAATTAGCTACAGTGTAAGAACAGAACTGACATTTAGCTCTTCACAACCTGGCTTTGTTCTTGGCAACAAATTTGTTGAAAAGTGCCTGTTAGACACTGGGGTAGGGAGAACCATCCAGCCCTACCAGAAAGTCAGAGGGGGTGTGGGGGAGGACATAGGAGAGAGCAGATTGGGGGAGGGGGTATACAGTGGGATCACCGTTTTGGGGTGGTGGGTAGGGGAAAGATGGGGAGAAAATTTGTAACTCAAAATCTCGTGGAAATGAGTGATGTGAACAAGAAAATAAATAAACAATTTTTTAAGTGCCTATTAGAGATTCTCCAGTTACCCAGAGCTCTGAGAATACCTCATTAGGGAAGACTGTCAGTTATGCTGGGTCCAGGACTGTGACTTCATTCCTTTAAACCAGAAAAGCCAACTTCCCATCCAAGGGCCCTTTAATGAAGGTGGCAGCTATTGCTTTTCCTTTTTTATTTTTAATCTCATTTGATCCCCTCAGTAGCCCTGTGCTTTATTTATTTATAGAACTCCTCCAACGTTACCTGTTGTTCTTCTGTCATTTTTGCCAATTTGCAGGGTTGTTTTGATTTGTGTTTCTCTTACTATTAGTGATTTGGGACATTTCTTCCCGTAGTGGTGAATTATGTGTAGTTTTTCT
>JAQQSW010019414.1:0-11051 GCA_028646575.1 Pseudocheirus occidentalis
TTTAGGGGCGGCTAGGTGGCGCAGTGAATAGAGCACCGGCTCTGGAGTCAGGAGTACCTGAGTTCAAATCCGGCCTCAGACACTTAACACAAAAAACTAGCCGTGTGACCTTGGGCAAGTCACTTAACCCCAACTGCCCTCCAAAAAGCAAAAAAAAAAAGATTCAGTTTACACAGTAATAGTGAACACTGTTTATTCCATTACAAATCAAGGCAAACATTCACAATATAGTATTCACAACATTACATCTTATCACAGAAAGTCACAATACAGTGTTCATAACAACTTAACGTTAGAATGGCCACACAGTTTTCACTACAATGGCCACAGAACAAGGAAAGAAAGAATAATCACCTGGTTTTCCTAAGGGGGAAACCCTTTTCACTTAATCATTCAATCAATTCACAACATAGCGATCTTCCACTCATTAACTTAATCTGTCACTCATCTAGCAGTCAGTCACCAAGCTAGATTCCCAATTACAAAATATCATTAATCACTAATACAGTCATTAGAAAACCACACAAACTCCCCACCCCTTGGTTTCCAGCAAACCTCAGTTTCATCCAAGGGGAGGCCTTTTCTTCATCTTGACTCTGAGTGCTCTCTGATTCCCTGGATCCCTTTCCATGGTCCCGGCTCCCTCCTGAATCCACAAAACAATCACCTGGATACCGAAGTGGACAGCTGCCAGGTTCTTGTCCAGTTCTCAGAGGCAGACAGCTCCCAGGTCCTTGTCTAGTCATCAGGACAATCCCTGGCACACACTGAAGTACACAGGGTCCAGCATATCTCAAACCCTTCACCACTTCTCTTGTCTGGAACTCAAGGATCATCCAGACCATGAATAAACAAAGTCTTATCCTGGTCATGCTTCTTCAGTCTTCCAGCAGTTCAGCTGGCCCTAGGACCAGAAGGAATATCAGCCTTCTGAATGGCCTTTACCATATTCTGGTCTCAGGAAAACTCCATCTCTTTTCTCAGTCAGCTTCCAGGTGCTGGGAGAGAAACTCTTTCTCAAGAAAACTCCAACTCACTTCCAGCAGCCCAACTCCCATATGCTGAGACTATCCTGTTTCCTACACAGGAAAATTCCAATTCTGTCTCTTTGTCTCTGGAATTCTTCTTTATATATAGCACTGGCCTCATGTCTCATCCAATAGCCTTCTTCCACATCAACAGGGGAGTTCACGCCTTTCTCAACAGTGGACAGGGCTCACCCCTTCCATACTTAACCCTGAGTTACTAAGTGCTAAATATCTGCTAAACTTGATTGCTATTACAGGCTCAGGGACAGTTCAGATCATGCACCAGAAAGTTTTCAGTGCTCCCAAAGTGATCGTTCCAGTGCAAAGTCTCATCAGTGACCTCCTGGTCTGAGCTCTGAAAGTTCCTGACCAAGGTTTGCACTTTTTCTAGGCTCAGGTCCTATTAGTTAAGTGAGAAGTTCTGTGGTTCAGTGACAGAACTGTTGGTGTCCCTTTGATCTGGGATTTCTGCCTTGGTTATACCACTGAACACTTCTGATTGAACTAGAAGCTAGACCTGAGATCTCACTCCAAACCCGGGAGTTGAGTCACACAGATAGTGTTTGCTTCTGAACTTGCTTCTTACTTAATACATAAGGTTAGAGACCTCATCCTCTTCTTACCCTGAGATGCCTCCCTGAGCTGCCGCAGGTCCCCTCCTCTATCTGGCCTGGATCTGTGACTCAGAACTGGGTAACAAATAACAGATTTGCCAGTTGACACCTGTTCTTGCATACTCTATACACGTTTAGGCCCCTGTTTGTCTCTCTTCATCTCCTCTCGTTATATTCTTCTCCCACCTCTCAATTTCACCTTTAAAATGTCATCCCTTCCTGTTCATTTGATCCTGTGCCCTCTGTCTATGTATACCTGCATATAAATATACACACACTCACATATGTATTCATATGTCCATATACCCTCCTATATAGACATATATATGTATGCATATATATGCATATATATGCATATATATGTAGATATAAAATTTATTTATTTATTAATTTATATTCCCTTCAACTATCCTCATACTGAGAAAAGTTTCATAAGTTACAATTATAGTTTTTCCATGTAGGCATGTAAATAGTTCAACTTTGATAAGTTCCTTATGATATCTTTTTCATGTTTACCTTCTCATGCTTTTCTTGCTTCTTGTATTTCAGTGTCAAATTTTCTACTCAACTCTGGTTTTTTCATCAAGAATGCTTGAAAGTCCACTATTTCATTGAATGATCATATTTTTCCCTCAAATGTTTTGCTTGGTTTTGCTGGGTAGGTGATTCTTGGTTTTAATACTAGCTCCTTTGATCTTTGGAATATCATATTCCAAACCCTTTGATCCCTTAATGTAGAAGCTGCTAGATCTTGTGTTATCCTGATTGTGTTTCCACAATATTCAAATTGTTTCTTCTTGGCTCATTGTAATATTTTCTCCTTGATCTGGGAACTCCGGAACCTGGCTATAACATTCCTAGGAGTTTTCTTTTGGGGATCTTTTCCAAGAGGTGATTGGTGAATTCTTTCAATTTCTATTTTGCCCTCTGGTCCTAAGATATCAGGGCAATTTTCCTTGAGAATTTCTTGAAAGATGATTTCTAGATTCTTTTTTTTTGATCATGGCTTTTAGGTAGTCCAACAATTTTTAAATTGCATCACCTGGATCCATTTTCCAGGTCAGTGGTTTTTTTCAATGAGATATTTCACATTGTCTTCTATTTTTTTTTCATTTGTTTAGATCTGTTTAATAGTATCTTGATTTTTCATAAAGTCATTAGCTTCCGTTTGCTCTACTCTAATTCTGAAGGAATTATTCTCTTCAATGAGCTTTTGAGATTCTTTTTCCATCTGGCAAATTGGACTTTTTCAGTTATTCTTCTCCTCATTGGCTTTTTGGGCCTCTTTTGGCATTTGAGTTAGTCTATTTTTAAGGTGTTATTTTCTTCATTCAGGTTGTTGACTCTCTTTTATGATTTTCTTGCATCATTCTCATTTCTCTTCCCAATTTTTCTTCCACTTCTCTTACTTGATTTTCAGAATCCTTCTTGAGTTCCTCCATGGCCTTTAATCAGTTCATATTTTTCTATGAAGCTTTTGGTGCAAGAGTACTAACTGTGTTTTCTTCCTCCCATTCTATGCTTTGATCATTTTTTGTCCCCCCAAAAGGAATCTAAACTTGGATTGCTGAGCTTACTTTGCTTCCTTTGCTTGCTCATGTAGCCACTCAGTTACTTGATTTTTGAGTTCTTAAGCACAGTAGAACTCTGCTTATAGAGAGGAGAGCTTTGTCCCCAATCACAGGGGTTTTCGCAGTTGCCAGAGCTATTACTTAGGTGCCCTTTGTGCTGACCCTAAAAGCTCTGGCTCCCTGGTTATACCTCAGGATCACCACCCAAGACCACAATCCAGATCCAGGAAGGTTAAAGCAAGAGTGATGACCCTCTGAATAGTGGCTTGATCCTCCTACAATTCAGGAGCACTGAAGCAGCCATGTGGAGGAGGCTGTGTGGCTGCATAGCTGCAGCCCCTCCACCACTTCTCACTCCAGGGGCAGAGGCCATAACATGCTCCATCTGTTCCCCCCAGTTCCAGCAGAGTTCTACACTGACTTTTTACTTTTCTTTGGCATTTATGGGTTGACTACCACAGCTGCTGGTCATCCGCTCTCCAGAAGTCTCCTCCTGCCACTGTTGGTTGGGGCTGCCCTGGGGCTAAAACCACAGGCTCATGTGGGGCTGGGCTCTGCTCCCAGTGTGCTGTGATGGACCCTCCCTGTCTGCCTGCTGGGCTGCCTTCAGTATGAGATTTGTTTCTCTCTATCACTTTGTGGATTCTGTAGCTCTAAAATTTAGAGTCATATTTAATACATATTTGATGTGGTTATGGGGAAATCCACCAAGTTTTCCTGCTGCTATGCTGCCATCTTCTTTTCTCAAAATTTAATATTGCGTTTTTTTGAAAACTTTTACATTAATCTTTGTCTTGTTACTTTGTCTAATCATTTCCTCCTTAGGAGGATATCATCCATATATTGGAATTTGACCACAAATACAGATTAAAATTGTAAGATGTTCATACTTGCATCCTATTCTAGAAACTCAGCGATGTTCCAGTATCAGTCTAATAGACTTAGTAGCATACTTACAAAGCTTCTTGATTATAGAAATTTGATATAAAAGGGAAAAAGGGAAATAGTTATAAGAATGTAATGGTAAGAAACACTACATTAGCTCTGTTTGATTCCAGGGATGTCATGTCTTACAGCTACTTCTTAACTACTACTTAACTACTTCTCCCTTTTCCTATTATATATTTATAGGCTTTGTTGGTGATTTGGAGTACTTAAAATTTGAAAGATCTTAGAAACCATCTATTCCACACTTTTTTCTTAAAGACGATGAAGTGGAATCAATTAGTAAGCATTTATTAAATGTCTGCAACATTCAATGATCTTATGCTGATATTGAACCTTCCTTAGAAACAATGACTCCTAGGTTTGGAAGAGACTTCAGAAGTCTTTTAGTCTAGCCTATTCTTCAACATAAATCCTTTTTTCAACATCCCTGACTAGTGCTCATTCAAACTGCTTAAAGACCTCACTTCCCTTTCTGAGAGCCTATTAGATATATCTTATTAGATGATAAATTAAATAAATTAGACTTTTAGACATCTTTAATTATTAAGAAAGTTCTTTAGAGGAGTAAAAAAATTTCTGTAACATTAATACATTGGTTTTAGTTATGCCCTCAGAACTACAGTGTTATTCCAAATGGAATAATTCACCCAATTTTGAGAGGGAAATTGAGAATAATAGGTTCATAGGTTCAAAACTGGAAGTAAACTTAGAGAACATCTAATTCAATATCTTCATTTCAAAAATGAGGAAATAAGGCTCAGAGAGGTTAAGTAATTTCTTAAACTTACATAGGTAATAAATAGCAAAGCCAGAATATGACCCAAAAGCCAGGTCTCTTTCCAGTGCACTCTCCGTCAGAAGATTAAAGACAACCTATGACCCCTAAGTTACTTTGTACAGGCTAAATATTCTTATTTCCCCAACAAATCCTCATATGATTTAGTTTCCATTCCTTTTTCTTTTCTGCACTAGATTTATTTGATCAATGTAGTGTTCATATAGATCACAGTGCTCCAAGATGTAGTCTTGGGAAGAGAACAGAAGTCCTCTCATCCTTCTTGATCTGTATACTATGCTTATTATTAATCAAAGTATGTTTTGGCAATTTCCTTTCTCTGTGAAGATTACTATGATAATTTCCTCCAAAGGACAGAGCATCTCATAATTTTCAAGTACATGACAGACTATAAGAATTTATTATATAGTTGATCTTTAAAATCTAACCCATATAGAATTTCCATAAGGTTTAATAAAATTCTTTAAAGAATAAAATCAGGTTTTGCATTCACAATTCTCATTATTTTTAAAGTAATGTGAAGTAAATCTGATTAGGTGAGTTAATTCGTTTGTAACTGGTTGGCTCTGATTTTACATATGTGGTTCATAACTTTTGCCCCCACTCCCTTGGGGTTTAATGTCATAGGAGAAAGGTGCAATTATAGGCAGAGGATGAGTAATAATTTCTTTCTCTTATCATTTCTCAGGTTGATGGTATAATGACTAGTCTTCCCTAGCACAGAATTTTTGGCTTGCTGCCTTGAAGAAATAGTAACATTCATCAAATGAGCCTGGCTTAGGAATTTTACTCCAAAAGAAATTACAAAATCATTTGTTGTCCTGGAAGAGACCTTAGCAGTCATAGAAGCATAGATTTAGATCCAGAAAGACCTTAGAAATCACTTAGTCCAACCTCATTGTACAAAAGGCCTTACATATAAGGCCAAGTAATTTTGGAATTTTCTGAAGTCGTAATAGGTCAGAGACAAATTTAAAATCTAGGTCATCTTATTTTAAATCCAACAATATTTCCAATGAGCTATTCTGCCTCCTTGAATTAATGAATGAAAAAGTATTAAGTGAATTAATGGATGAAAAAAAATGTTAGGTGCTTATGATGTGCCAAACACTGTGTTAAATTCTGGACATAGAAATAAAAATGCAAGATAATACCTCATTCAAAGAAATTATTTAACTAATATAATTAATATAAATAAATACTTAAAAATAGATAACAAATAAAGATTCAGGTGTAGGGTAGAAGGAATAATCCTGGAAAGCCTAAAGGTACATCAGTAGTGTGGAGCACAAGGCTCATTGGGAGTTTTACTTGAAACTGAAAGGGAGGTACATAGAACCAGCAAGATTGATAGGAACATGACTGGAGGAATTCTTTTCCTGCATAAGATCCTATAAAGAATATTTACAAATCCCCTGAGAAATCCCTTTCTTGATGACACAGACTTTATGATTGTTTCCTTGTCCCATGAATTATTCTGGCTCTGATTCTATTCCCTTTCTTTGTTATTCCCATCTTCCAATGGATTTTGCTGATGCTTGACTCTTTAATATTTATCTCTCAGGCATGTGGGCTAAGTAGAAAATACTAAATGGGGTTCCTCCAAGTTTAAAACCATGAGAGGCTCATTTATACCAATGATTCTCCTTGTTTTTTGTTCTATGAACCCTTTTCAATGACAAAAAAAATATATTACAAACCTCCAGAGCAATTTGTTACTATTAATAATATCTTTTGGATTTTTTCAATAGGTACTTACAATATATATGATAGCTGCTGTTCAAAAATGCTCTGAATGAAAATTTACATTATATGATAATATATAAAATTATATACATGCTTTATATCCTGTCATAATTATAATATATTATATCATAATTAAATTATATGTAAAATTGTTTTCTACCCATATTTATGTAAACTATAAAGTTATAAGACTTATTCGGAAATAATTATCACTATTTTATGAGACATTCTATGGGAGTTAAAATAATTAATCTGAAAGACTTCTGATATGTGCATTATCTATAAGGCTTTTTATTAAATATCTTTATTTTGAAAGTTATGTTGAACACAAGAAACAGTTTAAATGAAGTAAGTTAGAAATTCAAATATTTATATTAGAATATAAACAAATCATAAAACAAGATATAAACTTAATTTTGATGTAGGACTTTTAGTTTTAAAAATGGTTCATAATATTTAGCTAATCACCAGATGAATACAAACTTAAATATACTTATGCATTGTCTTTATTTCCGTGTTTTGATTTAAACAAGAACAAAGTGAATATGCTTGCTCGCACAACTATGGATTGGGAAATTGTAGAATTTTATAAACTTTCTTCCTGAAAGATAGAAATTCATTTTTTTATGTTTAGCCAATCATTAAACAAAAGTGAATAACTAGTTATGATATAAAATACTCACTTTTCTACTGGCTAATGACAGGTGTTGTATTAAATGATAAATGTACTTAAAGTTCAATTTCATACATTGCTTTTTAAAAAAAATGTTTATATATAAAGTAACCTTTATAAGGAAAGAATCTCTTCTACTACTGGCACACTATCTATATCCTCATAAAAACTTCACTGAACAATTGGCGAGCATTGCCAACCAGTCCATTTGAAAATTTGCAAGACTGCACAATAGTAACATAGGCAGAGAAGAGATTTAAATCAGGAAACAGCCTTTAGTGCAAATGTGGGGCAAAATAAGGTTTGTTTCTGTAGAGCAATTGGGATAGCTCATAGTTTCAAGATGATGTGTGGTGCCAATGCACATGATCATGGTTTTCATGTAGCTTAATATTTGCTTTATTAGAACACAAAAATTCACAGCACCTTGAGAGTGTGACTACATTGCTAATGACATAATTGCAGGGTAACAGAGGGGAATGAGGGTGTTACTCTGGTGTAGTGTACAGAATACAAATGAGGGCACACACATAAATGTCCTTTGGGAATTTGTATAAACTTGGATGTCAGACCTTTGGGGTAGTTTGAAAGCAGTTTGACAACAGGTTGACAAACTGCTTGGTTGGAAGCAATGACTTTGATGTAATCACTACAAGGGCACCAAAGTCATTGTGCATATGATCATGATGATTTCTAGTCACTACAGAACCAAACCTATAATGCTTCGAACATTAACGTGTTTTTTTTTTACAGAGGAAAAAATATACTTGTAATATCATTGGACAATTATTTATCACTTAGGGCAGTGGTTCTCACCCTAATGCTGTGACCCTTTAATACTTGTATGTGGGTGTATCTGCATGTGGATGGACCTGCCAGGAGACAGATAGAGGAGCCGTGTCTGGGTTCCTAAGACCATCGGAAATACATGTTTTCCAATGGTCTTAGGTAACCCCTGTGAAAGGGTCATTCAACCCCAAAGGGGTCATGACCCACAGGTTGAGAATCTCTGCTTTCTTTATAGGTTTTGTTCTTGTTCAGTTTTTTCATTCATGTCCAACTCTTTGTGGCGTGTTGTTGTTGTTCAGTTGTTTCAGTCCTGTCCAAGTCTCAGTGACCCAGTTGAGGGTATTCTTGACAAAGATACTGGAGTGGTTTTCCATTCATTACCTTCTTTAAGTCATTTTACAGATGAGGAAACTGAGGCAAATAGGATCAAGTGACTTGCCCAGGGATACATAGCTAGTAAGTGTGAGGCCAAATTTGAACACAGGAAGATGAATCTTTAGGCCTAGCACTCTATCCATCTAGGGGTGTGTGTATCAATCACAGACTTTTGTGTTAGTTTCATTATACCCTGCTCATTAAGGCAGCTAGGTGAATGCCAGATTGGAATCAGAAAAACCTGAGTTCAAATCCTGCCTCAGATCCTGAAAAAGAGTGGCCAGATCATTTCCCATCCCAGGCTATTGAGCTTTTCCATGTCTTTGCACCAGGTTCTCTCCCTCCTCTTTTTAGTTTCTTTTTATGGGCCTTATATTGTGAGCTTCTTGAGAGCAAGGACTTTAAGATTTGTCTTTTTATCTCTAGTGCTTAACATAGTACGTGGCACATAGTAAGTGCTTAACAAATGTTTATTGATTCCTCTGAGTAATCTTGGGCCAATCACTTAATCCCTTTCAGCTTCAGTTCCTTATCTGTAAGATGGAGATATTAATAGCACCTACTTTATAGTTATTATGAGAATCAAATCATTAAAGTGCCATAAAATACTAGTAGTTATTATTAGATTAGTCTATTGAAAGACCACAGGGAAAGGTAATCTAGAGATTGGGGGCAGAGACAAGATACAACTTGGATAAATCCATAGACTTCACCCCAAGACTAATGACTCAAGCACTGCTACCTAGAAAGGATACTGATATCCTACTCTGAGAAGCAAAGCACCTCTAAATGCCCTGTCACATGTGCAATGCATGGCTAGGGAAGGGTAAGACCCCAGTCCTTATTGTTGAACAAGATCTGCCAAATGGCCAGTAATGCTTCCTAGTGGTTAAAAGTGCTTGGGGGGGGAGGGGAGGAAGGTGAATATAACTGACATTTCAGTCATTTTGTCTTTTTACTTTACTAATAGAAATCAGGTCAACAAAGTGGAAACTCCATGAAATGATCACTTTTATGAACCGTGAAATCAACTGTCAGATCCTTTTGGGAAAAGACACTTGGTATTTTCTAACTCTTCTCACACAGCAGGGATTTCACAACTTTATGGCTTGATAATCTGCTCTCCAACAATTTCTTGGGCTTCTCCTACAGCAAGAACTCCAGTCTGAAATGAGATCAGATTTTTAAGTTCCAACTAAGTGAATATCACTTAGTATTTTCTTCCCTCCTTCAATAGAGTTCATCAAGTAATTGCACTCTAATAGCACTTTGTGACAAGCCAGGATGAATGGAATGTGGTGTAGCTAATAAAAATTTAAAATGGGTTCCATTCTCCTTTGGCTTAGAAAATGCAGTATCCATTTCAGACAAGTGGTTTTCCCAGCATAAAGGGACACACTTCCTGAAATAACTGAAATAAAAAAGGAGAAATATGTTAAAAATCCAGATTCCCAAGAGCTTTGAAATCTCTTGGATTTGTGGAATTCATTTCTGGTTACCTTGGGTAGCCATGGACTAAATGACCATGGAAACTTAATCACTTATAGACACATTAGAATTGTCTGGCCACATTTGAATAGGACTACACTCTCCTAGGATTACTAAGCAGGCATTTATTTGGGGGAGGTAGGTTTTTTCCCCCTCTTGAAAGGAGTAGGACTCTATTGAATCAAATTTCCCTAGTTTAAACTTATTTTCATAATTAGGGTTTTTCCTATCTATTCTTGAGTGCACAGGAAGAATTTTCCTTTAGACTTCTAACTGTAAGTATAGATATTACTCTATCTAAAATCATTTAGCTTTCCCATCCAGCCTCAAGCCTATTACTTTTCCTCACAAATTATCCACCTGCATTCAAGTGCAGACTTGGGGATTTAGAGCTTCCTAACCTTACATCATCCTGAATTCAAGGTCAACGTTCTATCTACTCTGTCACCAACTAAGTCAATCATTTGTTCCTAAGGTATTGGGTTCAAAGCCATATGTTAGATGTGTGATGAATTAGACATATTTCCCTCTGCCTTTTATGATCTATTTGTAGGGATAATATTTATATGAAAATTCCCAAAATACAGTTTGTAATAAAGTGTCAAGAGTAGTCTATAAATGAGTGATATAGGAGTTTGAAGGAAGGATCAGTTCTGGGAGTGATGATGAGGGAAAGGTTGAATCAAAGAATGCTTGAATTTTATATCTGGAAGGGACCTTAGCATCTTTTCATGACATTTTTGAATCACAAATTTTCTCCCCATCTTTCCCCTGCCCCAAACCTAAAACAGCAATCCCACTGTAAAGCCCCTCCCCTGCTCTGCTCTCTTACTTTCTGGTAGGGCAGGGAGGGTCTCCCTATCTTGACCTCTGTATATCTTAATTCCTAGTTGCAGGTCTTGCAGAACTTTAAATTTTAGATTCTTTTGATTTCTCCCTTGTCCCCCAATCCCACTGGAAGGGCAATCAATTGAATACAGGCTGTATATGTGTGATTATACAGGACATCTTCATAGTGGACAT
>JAQQSW010019415.1:0-11051 GCA_028646575.1 Pseudocheirus occidentalis
GACTTTCAAGCATTCTTGCTGAAAAAACCAGAACTGAACAGAAAATTTGACAATCAAACACAAGAAGCATGAGAAGGTAAACATGGGAAATAAGTCATAAGGAACTTTTCAAATTTGAATTATTTACATGACAATATGGAAAAATAATAATAGTAACTTATGAAACTTTTCTTAGCATGAGGATAGGTGAAGGGAATACAAATGGATATATATATGTATACTCACACATATGTCTATATAGGAGGCTATATAAGCATATGAATACATATCTGAGCATGTGTATATATTGGTTTATAGAGGGCATAGGATCAATTGAATACAAAGGGATGATACTTTAAAAGGCAAATTCTAAGGGGGGAGAGGACTAGGATGAGAGGAGTCAGAGAGAGACAAAATGGGGCTAATCATCCCGTGTGGAAGTGGCAAGGGATAAAGGTTACAACTTTACTTTCATTTACTCTCATCAAATCTGGCTTAGGGATGAAATGGCATAAACTAAAATTGGCATAATGCCACACAAGAGAGTAGGGGGTGTGGGGATGAGAGGGGGGATAACAGAGGGGAGGGCAGGGTCTGGGGGAGGTATGCTGGATGCTCACTCTTCAATAAAGGGACAGGAACAGGGTAGAGAACAGAACAAGGGAGGAGGGATAGGAAGGAGGGACATATGATCACTGTCACAATATGTCCACTATGAAGATGTCCTGTATAATCACACCTACACAGCCTGTATTGAATTGATTGTCCTTCCAGCAGGGGTGGGTAACAAGGGAGGATCTGAAAGAATCTAGAATATAAAGCTCTGCAATACCTACAACTAGGAATCAAGATATACAGGGTCTGGGATAGGGAGATCCTCCCTGCCCTTCCAGAAAGTTAGAGAGCAGACCAGCAGAGGGGCTCCACAGTGGGAATGCTGTTTTGGGGGTTTGGGTGGGGTAGGGAAATGATGGGGAGAAAATTTGTAACTAAAAAATCTCATGAAAATGTACGATGTAAACAAGAAAACAAAAAAAATATTACATTAAAAAAAGAACAATATGAATGTTTTCAGCCTGATGTAAAATGGCAACTCAAGCACCACAATTGGAGAGAAGAAATTTCATATTGTGAAACTTTAAAAGCATTGCTTATCATTCTCCTTCAATAATAAAATGCTAGTTGGAAAGATACCTGGTTACCTACAAGTATGCCCAAATTTATTGCATACTGCCTATGAAGTCATGGCCACAATTCAAGTCAGACTGTGGACTAAAAGAAAGACTCCATCATGGGAAAGAAGCATCTGTAGTAAACTGGAATTGAATGACTATGATCCCGTGGAATAACTTAAGAGGGAAATACAGCTTAAGAGTTTGTGTTCTTTCTGTATCAAGCATGCACATTGAGAGAATAATATGTATTTACACCTGTCCACATGGTTTAGGGGCTAGAAAGAACAAAGACATTTTTCAGCTCATCTTGATTCCATATTATCTCTCTCATAAAGTAGTTCTTGAAACCTTATGAAATAACTTAAGAGTGCCATCAACTCAATTTCTATAATTAGATAAATTATAGTAAATCATTGTTCTTTTGGATCAGGAGCCATCTTCAGACACCTTTCAGAATTCTGTTGGATGCTTAGGGAATTCTGGTATTTTTTGAAGGTCATGTCTCACCTAAATTTTATTCTAAGTAATATACCCAAACCTTGCTATATTTTATTAGTATTACTATTCAGTTGGTAGTATGAAACTATAGAACTGTTAAAAAGCTTTTCTCTGTATCATTTATATAATTTTTTAATGTTTTCAGTTTGCTTTTTGCCACTAGATAAATAATCATCAAAGAATCCAGATATGCTGAGGTTCCTCCCGCTTTTATCAAAAGCAATTACTCACTTTGGGTCAACTGAAAACCAATCTGACCACATATCTAACACAGAATAAGCACTTCATACCTACACTCTCATATATTACAATTATTCCCCCAAATGGCAATTTCTTTAGGGGATCCACACCCCAAGGTAACTATTTTTATAAACGTTCACATGCTCCGTAAGAAAACAGTCAATTCTTCATTCCACTGACACATTTTCACTTAACAATATGGATATTTATATTTCTACAGCCTAACCAGCTCTTAGTAGGTTAACAGATTCTAAGAGCCACTGTCTAATTACCTACCAGTACCACCTCAGGGGACCAGGTTATGTCATATTAGCTTTATGTGTGTGTGTGTGTGTGTGTGTGTGTGTGTGTGTGTGTGTGTGAGACAGAGAGAGAGAGAGAGAGAGAGAGAGAGAGAGAGAGAGGTTGCAAGACTTGTAAACCATAAGAATGTTACAGGTTTGACAAGGTCTCTCATGCTATTTCTATGGAAAAGATGGAGAGATATAGGCTAAATTATAGTATCTGGAAGTATATTTTTCTCCTTCATGGCAATTTTTTTCCTGTCCCCATCACTTAATACACTGTCTTACACATAGTAAGGTGTATTTTAAAGATGATTGATAATTAGGTATACATTAGCTAGATGTCCCCTTAGGTTCCTTTCAAAACAGAAATACTGTGATTATATAAACAATTGTGTCATTGCATCCAAAAAATTTAAATGACTTAGAATAGTGTAGTTTCATCAATCATTTAACCGAAGATTGGTGATGAAACCCATTGTAAACTACTCTTTCTGAGATGAAAGTTACACTTTGTAATACCATAGACTATACATGTTATATAAGACTATGCTGGCTAGTTCCTCTTTGAAACAATGTAACCATTGCCAGGCATTATCTCACTGGCATTCATCAATGTTAGAAATCTAGGCCAAAACTGATTTCTACTTTCAGCTTTTTTATGCTTCTTTATTATGAGAGAGAAGAAATCCATAGATTCAGAGACAAAGAACATTTCACAATAATAGAATAATTTCCCATACAAATAAAATCAAAGTCTTCCTGCAAAAATAAAATGTTTATCATTTAAAAAAGAGTAAGTAAACAATTTCGCAGTTTTTGAGAAGTCTGGCGTCTTCAATTGCTGAAGGCCTGATCAGACTTTTACATTGTTCTCTGAACATTTTAGGGAGTGATTGTAGTGTTTATTATTCAATTATTTCAATACTTTCCATTAAACATCAAGCTCAAGGGCCTGTGTACTAAGACTACACAATCAATTTAAATGTGAGTAGTATTTCAGACTCTCTTGTGTAAGCTCATAGAACAGAATGATTATCACGTGTTTATGAGGAGATCATGGCTATCTTTCAGAGAAAAATATACAAGCATATAATGTGCAGAAATTAAGCTTTTCATTTTATCACTAACATGTAATCTTGTGTTTTACCAGGCCTTCAGTTTCATATACAAGCATGTAACAGAAAGCCACCTAGAATACCCATGATGGCTGCTAGCATAGTTTCTTTGTTCTGCTTTTCTAAAGGAATACAACTCACAAAGGGTTAAGAATCTTACTTTAATCAAACATTGATATCAAACACTTCAGCGGGAAGAGGCAGCAACTTGAACTTCATAAAATACAACCAGAAATAACAAGCAGACAAAAAAATACAGACAGAGAAAATAACATAATTCAACAGATCAGCAGATAGGGCTTCTAGCTGTGTGACAATTACAAACATACATAGTTAACAGAGAGAAAAGCACCAACATCTGAGTTTTAAAAGCTAGGGGTCTCAGGAGCTGCCCAGAGTCTCATCTGGCCAAATCACAGAACTCTTCCAATAAGTGGGCCCCGAAGCATAACCTCACCTCAGGGTATAGATAGATAGACAGACAGACAGTCAGACAGACAAACAGACAGACAGACAGATAGACATGGAGAGAGAGAGAAAGAGAGAGAGAGAGAGTCTTCTAGAGGTTCAGAAGGCATCACAACCTTCATGACCCACTGCCTAATTACAAAGGAACAAAAGTGTGGTCCTTCATAAAAAAACAAGCCTCTCCTTAGCAAGCTTCTTTTAATGGACTCCAAGTGAGGCCCATTAAGGGGCAGGGAAGATCTTGAAATTCCCTAGGTCTATAAAGGGACAAGTAAGATCTTCAAATTCCCTTACCATTACATTCAGCCCCAAGAACTTTCACTCCCATTATGTAGGCAATTTATAGCTAAATTGGGATTAATGTATCTTAAATACAACTTAATCCCCAAAAAATGAACACATCATATTTGCAAGACATATAACATAACAAGTCATTACCAAAGTGACTACATGTACTTAAAACAAACACAAAGTATGTAACATTATCATCTCAATCCAAAACAAAAATGCCCAAATAAAGTTCTCTTGGAATTTTGTCTTCCCCAGAAACTGCCTTTGCCAGATTCCTCCTGGCACTCTCAGGTACAGACTCTAATGAGCCAAATCCCAGCCTTAACACTGCTCCGCCCCCATTTGCAAGTCCTGAGGGGCAACTGGGCAACAAAACCAACAGGATGGGGTCCTTGGGGGATCAAGCTCCTTTTACACTTTTGCTTTTTGTCCCTACTTCTCTGCAATAGCTTGTAACTGCTTGAGGCAAGTCTGGGCATGGTGCCAAAAGGCATAGTCTCCCTATTTCCTCAAATTAGCATTCTGTACTTTTCCTTACACTGTATAAGGATTAGTCTGGGGTGCAAGACTAGAGACCACCCTGTCCTGTTCCGTTGACCAAGCAGGGTCCCTACACCCTTTGACCAAAACATGACCCTGGTCTGTTCCAGGATTTTCCAGTTCCCCTTTCCACTTGCCCCTGCACCAAGACCCCACATCCTCTGCCCAGAACACGACACTGGGACTTTCCAGTTCCCCTCCTCATGACCCTGCACCTCACCCTGTTCTAGGAGGGACCCTTATGTTATAGGGGGTTGCAATCTTTTGTCATCAGGGGTTGCACCCTTATGCTTTTGTACCCCTGCGCCGTATTCCCAAAATAGTTAACCAATCCACTCTTCTAGCTTCTGTAACGTCATACCTTTGGCTAGTCTCCTTCTTGGTTGTAGTTCCTCTTTTTGTTCTATATAATCAAGTCTGTGAGATCCATTAGGGACTGCTTGATTTGAGTTTATACTACAGGTAGTCGCATGCTTGATCAATAAATCCATACCTGAATTTACCTTGAACCCAGGTCTCAGTTCGCTCTTATTCTCAGTGCAACACTCCTCCTCAGGAACTGGCTACTCCCGACTTATGCTGGAGACCATATGTACACAGCTCTCTGTTCTCACTCTCACCTTACCAAAGTCCACACACAAGCAGTTATCTGCTCCAGCTCCATGGCTCCACAGAATCACATCTACCCAAACTGGGAAACAAACAATTATGCCAGCCCCTATAGTTTCCTTTTAGCTTGAAGATCCTGGTCATGATGCCATTTGTCACAGCAAGCACTCTAGCATACTCAGGATGATTACTAGCATGGGTTCTTAGATCTGTTTTTCTAAAGGAAAGCAACTAAAAAGGAGATAACAATTTTATTTTAATCAAACATAGATATCATTCATTTAGTGCAAGGGGAAAAGGCAGCACCTTGAATTTCATAAAATACAACCAGAAATTATAAGCAGATAAACAAATATAGACAGAAAATAACATAATTCAACATACCCGCAGATAGGGCTTCTAACTGTCTGACCATTACATACACACATAGTTTGTTAACAGAGAAAGAAGTACCAACATACAGGTTTTTAAAGCCAGGGATCTCAACATCTGCTTAGAGTCTCATCTGGCCAAATCATAGAACACTTCACATAAGTGAGTCCCAAAGCAAAATCTCACATCAGGGCATATACATACCCTTCTCCAGAATCAGATGACATCACAAACTTCCTCTCCCACTGCCTAATTAGAAAGTAGCAAAAGTGTTTTCCTTTATTACAAAAAAAAGCCTCCCCTAAGCAAGCATCTGGGCTTGCTTGTATGGGCTCCAAGTGAGGGCTTTTAAAGGGCAGAGGAGATATTTAAATTCCCTTACCAATACAAAGCATCATTGGTGGCATTGGTCTGAGATAGGATGCATATCCAAATCAAGACCTGGGTATTCTCTGCCTCTTTGCTTATTATTGAAGTGCTCTTCTCAGGCAGATTCATAGTGAACAAATTAACAGTGAACAAACACCCAAGAGGCAGTTATTTAGTAACCATCTGAAGTTTGACCCCACACTCTCATTGACCACAAAGGCATTGTAATTAGGAAAGTTTGCTAACCTAATTGCAATCTGAAGAGACTTTTGTACTTTACCAATCGAGCTAAATTGGTATCTATTAAAGCAATTATTTTGCTTAAAATGTGTATATACTTTTCAATATTTTAGTTCATTTTAGGTTTGTACATTCACTGCCACAAAATTTTGAGTTCCAAATTTTCTCACCACCTCTCCCCTCCCTCCATCCCAAGACAGCATGCATTCTGATTACCCCATACACAATGTATCCTCCTTTCTATCACCACCCCTTCATCTATACCCTTCCCTTCTATTTTCTTAAAGGGCAAGATAGATTTCCCAGTTGCATGTAAACACAAAGTTTAACATTATTTTTTAAAACTTTGAGTTCTACATTCTCTCCCTTCCTCTCTCCTCACCCACTATCATTTGGAAGACAAGCAATTCAATATAGGTTATATGTGTGTAGTCATGGGAAATACTTAAATATAACAATCATGTTGTAAAAGTCTAACTATATTCCCCTCCATCCTATCCCAACCCTCTATTCTCTCCCCTCATTGTTCCCTTATTCTCTTCTTTCCTTTGATCCTGTCCCTCCTCAAAAGTGTTTGCTTCTGATTAGCCCCTCCTCCTTTTTTGCCTCCATTCTGTCATTCCCACTTTTATTTCCCACATTATCCCCTTTATCCCTACTTTCCTATAGGGTATGATAGCTTTTCATACCCAGTTGAGTGTGTATGTTATTCCTTCCTTAAGACCAATATGATGAGAATAAGGTTCACTCATTCCCTTTCACCTCTGTCCTCTTCCCCTCCATTGTAAAAGCTTTTTCTTGCCTCTTTTATGTGAGATAATTTAATCATCCCTTCATATTCAACTCAGTCTGTGCCCCCATCTCTCTTTATATGTACATGCATACATACAAACTTACATACTCTTGTGTGCATATGCATATACATATGCATGTTTACATTTGTGTATGTATGTATATTCCCTCTATCTACCTTGATAATGAGAAAGGTCTCAAAAATTACAAATATCATCTTTCCATATAGGAATATAACCAGTTCAAAATTGATAACTCTCTAATGATTTCTCTTTACCATTTACCTTTTCATTCTTCTCCTGAGTCTTAAATTTGAAAGACAAATTTTCTATTCAACTCTGGTCTTTCATTCAAAAAACCTTAAAAGTCCTCTGATTCATTAAATGTTATCTTTTTTCGCCCTGAAAGTCTATACTGTTTTGTCAGGTAGGTTATTCATGTTTTTAAGCCCAATTCCTCTGACCTCTGGAATATCATATTCCAAGCCCTCTGATCCCTTTAAATGTAGAAGCTGTTAAATCTGGTGTTAACTTGATTCTGTTTCCATAATACTTGAATTGTTTCATTCTTGCTGCTTGCAATATTATGTCCTTGACCTGGGACCTCTGGAATTTGGTTACAATATTTTTAGGAGTTTTCCTTTTGGGATCCTTTAAGGAGGTGATTGGTGTATTCTTTCGATTTCTATTTGGCCCTCTGGTTCTAGAATATCATGGCAGTTTTTCTTGATAATTTCTTGAATGATGTTATCTAGGTTCTTACTTTGATCATGATTTTCAAGTAGTTCAATAATTTTTAAATGATCTCTTCTGGATCCAGTTTCCAGGTCAGTTTCTTTTTCCAATGGAATATTTCACATCGTCTTCCTTTTTTCATTCTTTTGGTTTTGTTTTACAATTTCTTTCTCTTTTTTGTCTTTGAGGGGGAAAAGCAGAACAATCAGGATTAAGTGACTTTTCCAACATCACACACCTAGTAAACATTAAGTGTTTGAAATCTGATTTGAACTCAGGTCCTCCTGACTCCAGGACCAGTGCTCTATTCTCTTTCCCACCTAGTTGCCTCTGTTGTATAATTTCTTGATGTCTTATAAAGTCATTAGCTGCCATTTCTTCCATTATAATTTTGAAGCAATTATTTTCTTCAGTGTGTTTTAGAATCTCTTTCTATTTGATCAGTTCTGCTTTTTAAGGTATTCTTCTCCTCATTGGTTTTTTGGACCTTTTTTGCCATTTGTGTAAATATATTTCTGAAAGTGTTATTTTTTGTGCATTATTTTGGGTCTACTTTAGCAAGCCCTTGACTAGTTTTTTTCATTATTTTCTTGCTTCACTATCATTTCTCGGCCCAATTCTTCCTCTACTTCTCTTATTTAATTTTCAAAATTCTTTTCAAGCTGTATCATGACCTGTGACCAATTCATATTTTTGTTGAAGATTTTGAATGTAGCACCTTCACCTTTGTTGTCCTCTTAGGGTTCTTTGTTTTGATTTTCCTTTTCACCAAAGTAAGATTCTATAGTCTAAATTTTTCCCTGCTGTTTGTTCAGTTTTCAGCCAATTACTTTACTTTTAACTCTTTGTTAAGATAGTTCTCTGCTTCTTGTTTGGAGGGTATACTGTCCCAAGCTTCAAGGGTTTTGTGCAGCTGTTTTCAGAGATACTTGGACTTGTACATTTTCACCTCTTCCAAGATGTTATGATCAAAGGAAAGGTTCCTCTCTTGGTCTATGCTCTGATCTGTGAGTGACCACAAGCACTTTTTGCCTTAGAAATGTGAGGAGGATTCCCAGTCCACCACCACAACAAGATCCACCATGTCAGAGCTCCTTCTCACCCCAGTACTACTACCGAGGACCGGAATCCAGAGGCAAGCACAAGCAAAGCAAGATAATTCTCCTCAGTGTCAGCAAAAAGATCCCTGTAATCCCCCTATGATTAGCTACGTGTTTCCCCCACAGTCTATAGGCCAACACCTCTGGAAGAAGCCATTGCAGCTACCCCTACTGCTGCCACCACAGCTACTATCACTGCTGCCATGGCACTCAGACCAGACCAGCTCCTTTCTCACCCAGATCTGACCATCCTTTCCTACTGACGGTTTAAATTATCTTTGGTGTGTATGGTCTGGGAAGTCTGGAAAACAGCACAGCTGCAGTGATTTATTACCCTGAGGCCTGCACTGGCTCTGTCTGTGCCTGTGTGGCCCCCACTAGACTCAACTCCTCTCTCAGATTAGTGCAACAGACCTGTCCTGTTGTAATTCCAGCTTGTCTTGAACCAGATATGTTTTACTCTGTCATTTTGTGAATGCTGTTGTTCTAGAATTTGTTTAGAGTCATTTTACAGGTATCTGTAGGAGTTTGGGAAAGAACTTAAGCAAATCTCTGCTTATACTCCACCATCTAGGATCCAGCTCCAAAAATGTGTACATACTTTAATGTGTATTTGCTGTCTCTCCCAAATAGAAGTAAAACTTAATAGACTCCCTTAGGACAGGAACTTTCATTTGTGCTTTTGCACAATGAACTTATAGTATCTGCTAAAAAAGGAAAACAATAATAATTGAAATTAAAATAGATTTAATAGATAATTTAAGAAACCAAAGCATTAGCAAAGTATTCTTAATAATTACGTTTTTACAATTTTTAGAAGATATTTAATGAACATTCTAGAGCTGATTAAATTCCTTGATATTGTGAAGTTTGCTTAGGTATTAACATGCATATTACTGCATGTTATGAATTGAGAACAGAATAATTCTACATCATGCCTATTCGGCAATTTACTACTTAGAACATAAAGTCATAAATTTTTCTGATTAACATCAGGACTCTGAACAAATGAATCTCATCATTTAATTAACACCATATATCTGTGTGTATATGTATGTATGTATATGTAAAGGTATATATATAATATATGTATACTTATACACATATACACATGTACATATATACATATATACATATATATATATATATAAAATCTTAATAACACATTCCACTGGGCATCATGCCACACAGGATAGTAGGGAGCATGAGGATGAGAGGGGGCATGACAGAGGGGAGGGCAAGGTCTGGGGGAGGGATGCTGGAAGCACACACTTCAGGAATGGGGACAGGGACAGGGTGGAGAACAGAACAAGGGGGGGAGGGATAGGAAGGAGGGACATATGATCAGTGTCACAATATGTACACTATGAAGATGTCCTATATAATCACACATACACAACCTGTATTGAATTGCTTGTCCTTCCAGGCCGGGTGGAGGGTGGGAGACAAGGGAGGAATCAAAATAATCTAGAATTTAAAGCTCTGCAATACCTACAACTAGGAATTAAGATATACACAAGCTGGCGTAGGGAGACTTTCCCTGCCCTACCAGGAAGTAAGAGAGCAGATCAGGAGAGGGGTTTTACAGTGGGATTGCTGTTGTGGGGTTGGGGTACGGGAAATATGGGGATAAAATTTGTAATTCAAAAATCTTATGAAAACGATTGATGAAGGGGTGGAGCCAAGATGGTGGTGTAGAATGAGCAAAGTGCTGCAGCTCCCACATATCCACCCTGAAAACCCATAAAATGGGACTCTAAACAAATTTTCAAGCTCTAAATCTCTACAAAATGCAGAAAACACATCTGTTGCTACAGGCAGCTCAGCAGGTAGGGCTCTTTGCAGCAGTCTGGGAGCCATGGCCAGCCCAGCCCAGCAGAATCCGCAGCTGGTCAGGACCTGGGGCAGTCAGGTGGAGCCGAGTCTATAGGAGAGCAGATCAGCTGCAGTGGAGGCACAGTTACCACATTTATCAGGACAGAAGAAAAAAAAGGCTCAATTAATAGACTGGCCAACATGAGGAAAAGAAAGCAAAGTAAGAACAGCAATAAAACTCTAGAATCCTTTTTTGTGCACAAAAAGGATCAAAGCATGGAGCAGGAGGAAAACAACACAGTCAGAACTCCCACACCAAATTTTTCCAAGACACTAGAAGAATGCCTACTCACTATGGATCGACTTAGAAAGGAATTTGAAAACCAAATAAGAGAAGTGGAGGAAAAATTGGAAAGAGAAATGAGAA
>JAQQSW010019416.1:0-11050 GCA_028646575.1 Pseudocheirus occidentalis
TCTATTAATAATATGAGAATGGATTCATAGATGTTACCTGATGAGTTCCATAACCCAAGAAAGATTGAAAATCTCTCCCTAACTTAGTAGGAGCATAGATTTAGAAGTGAAGGTGATCTCAGAGGTTATATTAGTCCAGCTCTCATCTTCTACAGATGAGGAAATCAAGACCATGGAGATTAAGTGATTTGCCAAAATTAAAAGAAATAGTAAGTATCATTAAAGGTAAGGTCTGGGCATAGCTTTTCTGATCACAGAGACAATGAATGATCTTTCCTCTGTATAACAACCTTAAGCCAGCCAGGGGTTCTATTCAATACATAATAAAGTACATAGTAAAGTTCTTTTGCACATAATAAGTGCTGAATAAATGTTCATTGAATTGTATTAAATATGTTATATCCTCCCAGTAAAATGTAAGTTTCTTATAAGCAGGAAAATTTATAATTTTAAAATTTATAATTTTAAAAATCTTTGTATACTCAGCACTGGCCACAGACTTGCACTTGTTCAGTTATTTTCATCATGTCTGACTCTTAGTGATCCCATTTGGGTTTTCTTGGTAAAGATACTACAGTGGTTTGCCATTTCATTCTCCAGTTCATTTTACAGATGAGGAAACTGAGGCAAACAGAATTAAGTAACTTGCCCAGGATCACACAGCTTGTAAGTGTTTGTGGCCAGATTTGAACTCAGGAAGAAGAGTCTTCCTAACTCCAGACCTGCAAAGCCCATCTGCCCATAGAAGGCATTTAATAAATGTTTGTTCTTTGTTGTTGTCCTTGAAAAAATAGGCTTTCCCAGTTTACTTCTCTCCACTACCTTAATCCCTTGAATCTTTTAAGCTCAGTACTAATGCTTAGGCAGTCATTTAAAATACAACACTATTTTACTAAAATAAAAAGGTGTTATAGGAAGAATTCTGGAAAAGAATGAGAGTCATTTCCCTCTTCCCTCCTCCTTGGTCTGAATCTTTTCTTAGGCTATATCCTAGCTACTTTGCTAGCTGAAATAAATGTCATCAGGGATCTGGACTAGTAAAATCTTAGTTGGAGATAGAACCTCCAGAGGTCATCTCTTTCAACCTATATCTGAAGTAGGAATGCTTTCTACAACATCCTAAATGGATTATCATAGCGCCTCTGACTGAAGACATTAAGAAGTCATGAACTTGCTCCCTTCTTGAAGCAGTACATTCCACTTTTGCATAACTCTAATTGTAACAAGTCATCCATCGGTCCTAGTTCTCTTCTCCAGGGCCAAGAAGAACAAGTCTAATTACTCGTTCACATGACTGTCATATTATCTCTTATAAGGGAACAAAGGACTATGTTCCCAGGAAAGGATTTTCAGATATTAAAGGTATAGATTTTAAGAGAACTCAAGGTCTTACTTATCCAAGGTCCTGAAATCCTACCACCACAGTAGGCCATTCTGTCCTATGGCTCATATACTCCATGGGGGTAGAGAATAGACTCTGAATTTGCATAGCACCTTAAAACTGAGGTGGCCTGTAGGGGTCATCTTATCATAGCACTTCCAAATTAGGGAGGTTTGAATCTGCATCTGTAGTGCCAATGCAATATTTACAGCTCCCATGATCCTGATAAAGACTGTGACTATAAGTATGGCATGACATTCAATCACAAAATATGCCAGATTCTCCAGATAGAGGATAGAACTGAAGGATTTATTTAGACACCAGAAAACTGAATCCCAAAACCAGTGAGCCAATTCCATCACAGTACCAAAGATATTCAAAAACCATAGTAACACTGAAAGCCATGTCATCCTTTAGCCTTCGCACAAAGCAATACAAGATCAATATTTACTCACAAAACTCTTTACCTCCTTGCCAAAGCTCCTCTGTCCTCCACCATCTGGCTAACTCTGAACCAGCTTCCTGTGGGCTCTACCTCCCTTCAGCAAAACTCCTCCCACCACAGGCTCCATGTGATTACATTCAGCCTATTAGGGGGCAGAGTTTACTTTCAAAGTAGGGGAGGTCTTCAAACTCCCCTCTAGATCTATTAAGGGGACAGGGAAGATCTTCAGATCCCCATTCCCATTACAGTATCTAACCATGAATTCCAGCATTCTTAATAGTGATGCCTCTGCCTGAAGACTTCCAGAGGTGGGAGATTTCTTAGGGCAGCTTGTTTCATTTTGTATATCTCTAATTGGGAGAAAAAAATTCCTATGTCAGTTCTAAAGCTGTTTCTCTGCAATTTCTACCTATAGTCTTTTGTTATGTTTTCTGGGCCCAAGCTGAACAAGTCTAGGCCCTCTCCCATGTGATTCAATGACTGAAAATAGCCATCATTCCTCTAATATCCTACTTTCAATTTTCCAGAATGCAATGCTTTGTGTGTTAAGAGAACATTAATTCCATTTATTAAAAGCCCTTTCCTTTCCCAGGTGGATTTAATGACTTCTCTTCCCTTTGTTGAAGGCAGGGGGTGGGGAGAAAGGGGAAAGAGAAGAACGGAGAGACAATAATCACCATTTTGGAGGTTTAGGAAGATTCATTTCTTGCCACAGACTGGCTACAGACTACTTCAACAAGGGAAATTCTGCCTCCTGTTGGAATGGAATTTACAGAGACAGCTAATGAAAGTAGCCTATTTATGATCTGAGGCTGGGTAAGCTACTTTAAGGACCTAGCACTAACTTTATCACCCATCTATTACATATTTGTGGAATCACACATTCCACACACGGAATCACACATGTATACATGCATTTAGAGGTGATTAGGGATCTTAGAGGTCATATCATTCAATCTTCATTTACAATTGAAGCTTGGAGAATCTAAGGGAATCACTTATGGTACATAGGCAGGATCTGAATCCATGTTGGCTGACTCCAGAGTGAGTGCTTTTCCAACTGAACCATCTTGACTTCCTCTCCCTGAGCTTCAGTATTTTATCTCTATGAAAAAAGAGTGTTGGATTAGATGTTCTGTTATTGTTCTTTCCATCCCTGGCACTCTATTATCTGAATTCTCTCTTTGCTTTTGTCCATATCTAATGTCAGCTTGAAAAATACAGCTCCTTCATGCTCTAAAAAGGTGAATTACGCGTCAGCCTTCTCTTATTTGTGAAAATTGACTTTTTCATTCTTTTCATCATTCCTACTGCTAGCAAAGTTAGGATCTGTGGTAGAGGGTACAAGTATAGATTGATGGTGACAATTTCCCCAGAGGACAATGTGTTGGCTTGTTCCTAAAAGTGAGGAAAAGTGTTGAAGTGGAGGCAAAGTAGGGTGGAAAGAATCTAGCCTATCTGCCCTTTAAGAATGTGGGAAGAGTCCATGGCCAACTCTCAGGCAGGCAGCACAAGCTCTGAAGGGGAAGATCCTACCCTAAGACAATCCTCTGTCTAATTGTGGTAGACAGTGCTGGCCATCCATGCTCCATTTCTGTTTGTCTCCCCTATATGACCAGTGCACGGATGATGAGGTAGTCTCAGGCAATTTATACTTTTTAAACCCAATGTGTATGGAATTAAAAAGAGCCTTCAGTCATTGACTGTCAATATTTGGATCATCCACAGAAATTCTTACAAACTCATTTCTGTGGAGAAGCATTAATGTGGGGCAGTCACAGCAGGCATGAGACCACATGTCTCATTCATCACTTACTTCCCCAATTCTAGCACATACTGAGTGCAGCACAAACTGAGACCTTAGACTGACATAACTATTCATGATTACCCCTATGTATCAGGGTGATACTATAGGAAGAGCAGACTCAGGACCAAACCTTGTAGGTATCGCAGCTACATCACACCTTCCAAATTCAACTAGGATATCCCAGCATTTGGTCCATTTACCTGGACCAAAGATACTCAAAGTGAAGTCTGAGGACCATTGGGAGTTTCTAAGACTCTTGTGTGGAATCCATAAGGTCAAAACTGTTTTCAAAGTAATTCTAAAATGTTTAAAATTTTTAAATAATAAATATTAACAGATATAATCCACATAAATGAAAGCTCTTTGGGAGGATTAGAAACAATTTTTAAGAGTGTAAAAGAGTCTTGAGAACTGCTGCCTTCCAACATGTCACTTCTCATGACCAAGTATAAATCAGTTCACCAGGAGATACCTTGGTGGCTTTATAGGACAGGATAGAGCAGCAGAACGGAACATAATGGATCTGAAGTCAGAGGACTAAAATTTGGGTTCAATCATTTAATCTCTCTTGGTCTCAGTTTCCTTATGAGCAAAAATAAGAGATGAGATGAGATCTAATCAATTGAGTAATCATAAACAAGCATTTTTATGAATGAATGAAAAAGCACGTCATACATATGTTGCAGACACATGTGGATCTACATATATATGTATATATGCATATATATGCACAAAAATATGTACCTACATAGTGCATGTTTATATATGTACATGTAAATATACATGCATGCGTACACACATACATACGACAAAGCATTGTGCTTAAGTTCAGACATCGGGAACCTGCCACCTCAAGGTTTTATGTGGCTTTCTACGTCCTCAGGGGCAACCCTTTGACTGAATTCAAACTTCACAGAGCACATACCTTTAATTAAAGGATTTATTCTGTAAAACTTGGACTCAGTCAAAAAGCCATACTCAAGGACCTAGAAGGACAATGTGACCTTGAGGTAGTAGATTCCCTACCCCTGACTCTAAATTTTGAGCACAGTAATAGAAAAGTAAGATGTCTCTTGTTCCCAAGGAGCTTACCTTCTAGTAGAGGGAGATAATACATGTAAGAGGTTTCAGCTACAAGTCAGATGGAAAGGCTCCATGGTCCTTAGGGCATAGCAGGAAAGCAGACGGTAGGGCATTTTCGTTAGTGTCTTCTCTGCTGATAATCATATCAGTTTCTGATACTAAACCACTTGACAGCGCCAAGGACTTTGGCAAAGAGCTTTTTTTTTTCTGGGTCTTCAGTAGCTGTCACTGCTGAGGATATAAGGGCTATAAAGAAGCAGTTGCCAGACTACATTTCTAAAGGGGTTGCTTTTTTTATGCCTACTATGTGTAACCATTTGATGTAAAAAACAAAAAAAATAGCCCCTTCCCACAAAAAGGTCACATTCATACCACAGGTACACAAGTAAGTTTATGTTTGCAAGTAATGAGCATATTTAAGAGACAGTTAGGCCTAAAGATTTTGGACATGACTTCTTAAAATGACGTTTCTCTCTACTTTCTCTCACACCAAACCTCATCAAATGTCAGACACTCAGCGAGTCCCTGGGATTGTTTGCTGCCTGGGTTCAGTAACCTTATAGTAGGCGCTAAAATCACAGAGTTAGCCCTGGAAGTGACCTTAATGGGTATCTAGTACAACTGGCTTGTTTTATAGATAAAGAAACTGAAGTTTAGAGGAGTTGAGTGACTTGTTTGAGCCCATTCTGCTAGTAAGTGGCATAATCCAATTTCAAACCCAGATCCCTTGATTCCATAGCAAACCTATTTTCCCTATTTTATTCCTAGCTTATTTATGACAACATTATTATTCCCTCATTTAGTTACTAGCTGTTTTAAGATTCCTTAAATTAATGCTCAGAGATGTTAAGAAAATATGCCCAAGGTTACAACAAATTTTCCTTGAGATCACTATAAGAACTCTGATTTTATACCACATCCTCACGTCCATATCACTATCTTTGGCCTAAGACCCTTTCCATGAAACCATACTCTCAGTAAGAGAGAAGACTGAAAGAAGGAAACGGGGCAGAACTGCTTTGGGCTCCGACAGAATCCAGCCAAGCTGTGAGTGTGTGTGTGTGTGTGTGTGTGTATGTGTGTGTGTGTACTAGCAGAGTGCTGCCCACTTTGCTCCCAATGCTCCCAATGTGGTAGACTATGTCACTCTGTAGCCACCCAAGATCTATGGCCATGGGGAAATTACAGTGTTTCTCATCCTTGACCACCAGTCCTTCAGTGTGTCTGCATTTGACAATGACTGGTGCTGTTGTCATATGTCCTCTTTCATTCATTTGGTCACCTTCCCTGAGTGTTGAGAATGTGCCCCCTAGACTTTGCATTATTTCTGGAGACCCTTCAGGAGACAGAGTTGATTGCTAAAGTCACAAGAAGTGGTATAGTAAAAATAGTTATGGACTAGGAGCTTGGAGACTTGAGTTTTAACCATAGATCTGTCACTAACTTGATGCATGTATGTCATGTCACCTTATATAGATTTTCCTCACATTTACTTTGTGAAACAGATAGTGAATACATAATTATACCTGATTTTATAGATGGGAAAACCAGGTCTAGAGAGATGATAAATTGTGATGGATAGACTACATTGTGTTGTATTCCAGCAGTGTGTTGGAATGGATAGGTTACTGGCAGTTATAAACCTGAACTTGAATTCCAGGTATGCTTTACTCTCAGTATGAGCTTGGATAGTCATTTGCCTAATCTAGGCCTCAATTTCCATATATGTAAGTAAGTAAGGCAGAGGAGGTTGATGTGATCCCTAATCCCCATTTAGTCTGATTTAGTCATAGAGGTTCAAGATGTAATCACAAGGGGTTAATGAAGTATTAAGGTGACTTTAGGGATGCCTCCCTGGCCCTGATCCCTTCATGAAGTTCAAAGGCCTCTCTGATTGAGTCAAAAAGAGAACAATTTCAATTGACTGAATTTCTGTGGGCTTCAAGTAGCTAAATCCTTGAGGAATTAGTTTGAGGAGCTTGAGGCTCAGAGAAGTTTGATTTTAAAAGTTGCAAACTAGTAGCTGCCTGAGAAGGAGACCCTTGCAAGGGAAAAGGGGAGGGAATTTCTTCCTCCTCCCTCCTACATCATCCATATACTTTTGAATGAGAGCTCTTGACACACAGCAAACATTAATACACATCACAGACAAAATCATCTTGGTAAATGACTTTGTTAAAAGCTAACTGAGTCTACTGGCTGATTATTAACAGGAAGAACACTGATGGGGGCTAGGGAGCTATATAGCATATGACATACGGAGGCGGCTAGATGATATTGGAAGTAGTACAGTAGATTTAGAGTCAGGAAACCCTGACTGAAAATGCTTCCTCAGACTTACTACCTCCATGACCCTGTGCAAGTCACCTAATCTCCTTCAAGTCTCACTTTATTCATATGTAAAATGGAAATAATAATAGCATCTATATCATGGGGTTGTTGTAAAGATCAAATGAGATAAATGTAAAAGACTTTAAAGTGCTAGATTAATGCTAGCTATTGTTATTATACCCCCTCTAGAACTTGAAATAGATAGCATCACTCTCTGGGGAGTCCAAAACATGAGTGTGGATACAGTTTGAGGAAATAATCAAGATGGGGTGCTATATGTAAAGTGAGGGAGTGTGTTAGGTGAGGTCTGGATCCTATGATACCATGGTCTACCAAGAGTCAACCAGCTGGGGCTTGGACTGAAATTTTTTGACGAATGAGACACGTGCTCTTTCTACCACTTATTACCCTCAATAGCGTACCTTCCCTCTCACTCCTAGAAGTGATTTCTTAGTTCCACAATGAGACAAAATCATCCCAACAGTGCCATGTTTCCCATGGGGTTAGGGAGCAACATTTCTTGTCTTTTAAATTGGACCTAAGTGTCAACCTCCCAGTGGGTAATGATCAGGATAAGAAAAAATATTTACTTCACATATCTTCTCCCAGAAGAACAGAAGTGACCTGAACCTTAGATTTTGTAACTTATGGCCTAATCTTGGGCTAGGAGTAGGCCATCTGGTACTGAAATGGCCCCATAGTGGTCACTAAAAAAATTACAGAGGAGATAAAGTTAGAAAGGAATTTAGAGATCTTCTTATTCAGTTCTTCATTGTATGAATATGGGGAAACCGAGGCACAGAGAAGTTATGATTTGCTCAAAGTTACACAGCTAATAAGTGACAGAGCTGGAACTCAAATCTAGGTCCTCCAACTCCAAATGCATTACTCTTTGGACTATCCCACACTATCCATAAGACAGAAGTAGCTAGGTGGCACATAGAGTGGTGAGTCTAGAGTCAAGAAGACCTGAGCTCAAATCATGCTTCAGACACTTCCTGGTTATGTGACCCTGGGTAAGGCACTAATCTGATAATCTACCTTAGCATCAAAGCAGATAATGTTTATAAAGTGTTCGAAACAGGGCACATAGTAGGCACTTAACAAATGCTTGTCTTCCTTCTAATAAATTGTCTATTTCCAGGTCTCCTATACCCAGTTTTTGCCTCTTAATGTTTTCTTTATCAAATCAGCAGCAGCCAATTATTCATTCTGGAAGAAATGAACACTAGACACAGCAATATCTGTTCCCCATTGTGGGACACCTGATGGAGACTCTGTAGCACAACTGTTAGGGCAAATAAGTATATTTAATGAGTTTCCTACAGTTGCTTCTCAGCCCCAATCTATTAGTGATCAATGGCCCTTTGGTTAGATGGAGGGAACATGGACCACTCACAGATCAGCAACAAGGAGCATGGGTGTTTTTCTAAGCCTTGGTAGCTTGTAATTAACACCCCCAACTGGAAAGTGATTTATGGCATAGCATCAACATTTAACTTTAGGAATAGATAGGGAGAGAACCATAACACAGAACTCAGAAGCAAAGAATGTTGGGACTAGAAGGTATTATAGAACACGGTAATTTTTAACGTAGAATGTAGAACACAGAATCTTAGTGTTGGATGAGATCTCTGAAAATATCTAACTAATATCCCTCATGTGGCAGATCAGTAAAACTGATCTGGAGGTCTAGAGAGGAGAAGTAACTAAACGTATGATCCTATTGGGCATTAGTCACAGAGTCAAGATCTTAGAATCATTACAGTTTAAGCAGGAAGGGTCCTTAAAGATCATCTTTTCAACTCACCTATGTTACAGTTGAGAAAACTGAGGCCAAATGACTTTTCTCAAGTCACAGCACTAGTATGTAGTAGTATTGGGACTTGGACTTAAGTCTCTTGGGTCCAAGTCCTCTGATTTTTCTGGTCATATGAAGATATATACCTGGATGTATGGATGTATGGATGTATTTGGAGGGGGGTATTGTGTATCTGTATCATGTCTCTGTATGTAAGCATTTAGTCATGAGTATTTTGAGTTAGTGAATGAAATTTCTGTCTGTGTTCGTGCACTTGGGTGTTGTGTGTATATGTAAGTGCTTGTGCCCGAGAGCATGACATAGTGGAAAGTGAATTGGACTTGGAATGAGATAGGGATTTGTGTCCCAATTTTATTATTTACTGTAAGCTATATGAATTAGCCATTCAGAGCATCAGTTTCCTCATTGTAAAAGGAAGATAATAACATATATGTAACAGTGCTTAATGGCACTATTGATTATGATTATTTTGGTTTGAATTTGTGACTTCATCCTTGTGGGGAGTTTCTAACATGCAAACTTCCCCTACCATTGCATATCAGTGGTTGTCTTGTACCCTCTACTCTTAAAGAATTGCCTAGGGGGGAGGCTAGATGGTGCAGTGAATAGAGTACTGCCCCTGGAGTCAGGAGTACCTGAGTTCAAATCCAGTCTCAGACACTTAATACTTACTGGCCATGTGACCTTGGGCAGGTCACTTAACCCCAATTACCCCTAAAAAAAAAGAAAAGAAAAAAAATTGCCTAGGGCAGTGGTTCTCAACCTTCCTAATGCTGTGACCCTTTAATATAGTTCCTCATGTTGTGGTGACCTCCAACCATAAAATTATTTTGGTTGCTATTTCATAGCTATAATTTTGCTACTATTATGAATCTTAATGTAAATATCTAATATGCATAATGTATTTTCATTGTTACAAATTGAACATAACCCACAGGTTGAGAACCACTGGCCTAGGGCATTCTGAGGCTGGTGTGTTTCAGGCAGAACTCAAACTCAGGGCTTTTGGCCTCTAAGGCTGACTCTCTATTCACTATTTCTGTGCTGCTCCACATTATTTTATTTATGTATAGTATCTGTGGTTCTAGATACTTCTCCAAATATATATGTGTGTGTGTGTGTGTATGTGTGTGTGGATGCATATATATATTGTATCTGCTTGATGCATATTGGAATATGCATCTCTGCAGATTTCTCTTTGTGTGCATTTGCATGCGAGTCTGTATTCATGTACATGCTCTCTATATGCTTTATGTGCCTTCATTTCAAGAGTGTCTCTCTGTCTTAAGCAATGTCATTAACATGCACAGCACAGGGTTGTGGTCATTGCATTAGGAGAAAGGGTTCATTTTTATAGGAGCAAATTAACTCATTTTTAAAGGTGTTTAAAACACCCAGATTCACTTAGTCTCTAAACATTTAGTACAAACAAGAGGCCAGAGGCCAGATGTCTTGGCCTCTCAGACAAATAGTCTGGAGCTGAGAATAGCATAAGAATGATTGTGCATATCTAGAAGGAAAAATTCTCTCCCAAATCAAGGAGTTGAGGGAAAGCTAAGGAAAGGGAATGGAGGATTAAGACAATAGGGATGGGAAAGGGAGAAGGTGTTTGGAAAGGGTGAGGTGTCTAAAGTAATGGAATTGGCTTACAGAGCCAATGAGCAGAAAGCAATCTAAGGGCTGCATAGTTACCCTGGGATCCTTGGTTCTCTTCAACATTTATGGCCAAGATGGTGACTCCAAACACAGAATGTTCTAATGTTAGTGTTGTATAGGGCCTGAGGGGTCATCTAGTACACTTTACACCTCTTATTAATGAAGAAACTGAAATCCGAGGAAGGGACGTGACTGAAGTCACACTATCTTTTAGTCTAGAACTGTTTCCAACACACCACATTGCTTTTATCTAAATGCTTAATTTAATTTGATGTATTTTATAGTAAATCCTATTCAACCCCAGGATGCCTGTTCCTTGCTGAGAGACTGTGGCATAATCCATCCCTGCAGTCCAATTGTAGCTTTCTCTATGTCTGTGTCTTTACCTCTCCCTGTCCACCCTCCTTTCAGTCTTCTCTCTATTTATCTTTATCCACTCCTCTCATTCCCTGTGTTCCTGTCTCCAATTCTCTCTCTCTCTCTCTCTCTCTCTCTCTCTCTCTCTCTCTCTCTCTCTCTCTCTCT
>JAQQSW010019417.1:0-11050 GCA_028646575.1 Pseudocheirus occidentalis
TGTAAACTAAAAGTAAATAAACAAGGCAATAATTTTTTTTAAATCCTAAAAAAAGAAATGCCCCATTTATTCCTATGCTCTCTAGTGTTTTTTTATAGAAATGTGTGTTGTATTTTATCAAAAGCTTTTTTTGTATCTATTGAGATAATCATATGGTTTCTATTAGGTTTGTTGCTGATATGATCAATTACACTGCTATTTTTTAAAATATTGAATCATTCCTGCACTCCTTTTATAAATCATACTTGATGAAAGTTTATTATTCAGTGATAAATTGCTGTAAACTTGTTGCTAATAATTTATTTAAAATATTTGAATCTATATTCATTAGGGAAATTGATCTATGGTTTTCTTTGTCTATTTTGGTTCTAGTTTAGCTATCAGTACCATATTTCTATCATAAACATAATTTGGTAGGGCTCCTTCACCACTTTCCAGGCTGTGAATGGGTAGTCCCAGAAGTAGCTGCTGCCCCTGTCCTGGGTCCTGCCTTTGTCTCTTACCCAGCTCCTTAGGATCCCCATTTTGTAGTGATAGGCCTGAGAGTGGCCCTTGTGGTTGGTGGATCAGCAGGCCTGATCCAGTGGCCTCCTGGGGCTCTGCTGCTGAGGGTCTCTGGGGCCTATCTGATTGGTTGTGCTGCCGTGCTGGGTTTCTGGGGCCTGTCTGGTGGGTAGTGCCCCCGCTCTGGATCTCCCTGCCTATCTAGTCCAATAATTTTTAAAGTATATCTTCTGGATCTATTTCCTTTTTTTAAGCTTGTAAATGTGCTTCATTTTCTTTTTTCTTCCTTTTTTATGATGTGCAAGAACTTTTTATTTTTTATTATTTTCCTAGAACTTTATTTTATTAAATTTGTTTATCTACTTTTAGTTTACAACATTCAATTTCACAATCCTTGAGTTCCAAATTTTCTCTCCCTCCCTCTCTTTCCCCATCTCCCCATGCCCCTCCCCCTACCTCTGACAGCATGCAATCCAATATAGGCTCTACAAAAACCTTCGCATTAAGCATTAGTCAGTTTGTAAAGAAGAATCATAACCAATGAAGTGAATAACAAGAAAGAAGGAATAAAACAAAACTAAACACAAAAGTTTGCCTCAATCTGCATTTGAACTCCATAGTTCTTTTCTCTGGATGTGGATGTCCTTCCCATAATGAGTCTTTTGGAGTTATCTTATGACCTTGCATTGCTGAGAGAAGGCCATTCTAGTAAAGTTAGTTATCATACATTCAATGTGTCTGTAATTGTGTACAAAGTTCTCCTGGTTCTGCTCTTCTCATTCAGCATCAGTCTATATGAGTCTCTCCGGGTTATTATGAAGTCCATCTGCTCCTCATTTCTTTTAGCACAATAGTATTCCATTACATTCATATACCACAACTAGTTTAGCCATTCCCCAGTTAATGGGCATCCTCATGATTTCCAGTTCTTTGCCACCACAAAAAGAGCTGCTATAAATATTTCTTTTGCAACAGGTCTTTGTCCCACTTGTATGATTTCATTAGAATACAGCCCTCTGAGTTGTATTGCTGGGTCAAAAGGTATGCACTTTTTTATAGCCCTTAGTGCATAGTTCTAAATTGCTCTCCAGAATGGTTGAATCAGTTCACAACTCCACCAACAATGCATTAGTGTTCCAATTTTTCCATTTCCTCTCCAGTGTTTATCATTTTCCTCTTTTGTCATCTTAGCCAATCTGACCAGTGAGGTGTGGTACCTCAGAGTATTTTTATTTGGATTTCTCTAATCAATACAGATTTAGAGCATTTTTTCATATATTTATAGATGTCTTTAATTTCTTCCTCTGAAAACTTCCGGTTCTCATTCTTTAACCATTTCTAAATTGGGGGATGATGTGAATTCTTATAAATTTGACTCAATTCTTTGTATATTTTAGAAATGAGGCCTTTATCAGAAACACTGGATGTAGAATTCTTTCCCAATTTTTCACTTTCCTCCTAATCTGGGTTACATTATCTTTATTTGTATAAAACCTTTTTAATTTAATGTAATCAAAATTATCCATTTTGCATTTCACAATGCTCTCTGTCTCTTCTTTGGTCATAAATTCCTCCCTTCCCCACAAATCTGACAGGTAAACTATTTCTTGCTCTCCCAGATTGCTTTCAGTTTCAGCCTTCATATCTAAATCATGCACCCATTTAGATTTTATTTTGGTATATGGTGTAAGATATTGGTCTGCGCCCACTTTCTGCCATACTATTTTCCAGTTTTCCCAGAAGTTTTTGTCAAATAGTGAATTCTTATCCCAGAAGCTATGGTCTTTGGGTTTGTAAAACAGTAGATTTCAATCATCACAAATTGCTGTGTCTAGTGTACCAAATCTATTCCACTGATTCACCATTCTGTTCCTTAGCCAGTAACAAGTAGTTTTGATAACTGCTGTTTTATAATACAAATTAAACTCTAGTATTAGTCCACATTCCCTAGCATTCCTTTTCATTAGTTCCCTTGATATTCTGGATATTTGTTCTTCCAGATGAATTTTGTTACTATGTTTTTCTAGCACTTTAAAATAATTTTCCGGTAGATTTATTGGTATAGCACTAAGAAGGTAAATTAATTTAGAAAAAAAGATATTTTTATTATATTAGTTTGACCTAGCCATGAGCAACAGATGTTTTTCCAATCATTTAGATGTGGCTTTATTTGTTTGAAAAATGTTTCGTAATTGTGTTCATATAGTTCCTGGGTTGATTTTGACAGGTAGATTCCCAAATATTTTTTAATGTTAAAAGTAGTTTTAAATAGAATTTCTCTTTCTATATATTTCTGTTGGACTTTATTAGAAATATATAAGAATGCCATGGATTTGTGTGGGTGTATTTTATATCCTGCAACCATGCTAAATTTATTTATCTCACGTAGTTTTTTACTTGATTCACTAGGATTCTTGATGTGCATCATCATATCATCTGCAAAGAGAGATAGCTTAGGTTCTTCTTTTCCTAATTTGATTCCTTCAATTTATTTTTCTTCTCATTGCTACTGATAACATTTCTAGTACCAAACTGAATAAGAGAGGTGATAGTGGGTATCCTTCTCCCCCTAGCCCAATCTTATTGGAAAATGACCAAGACCAGTGGTCTGAGTTTTCTCAAACAAGATTCAATTTTACAGAGACCATTTAAGACCAGAGACCACTGAGGCAACTTAAATGTTATAAAATACTTTGCATGAATGTCTTTTCTTCTCAGTGTTCTGAGACTAGATGAGCTTCCATAGAGAGCAAGGATGTAGTAACAGTAATGTTCTCAGAGAGACTGTCTCCTGCCACACGTATCTCATCCTTTCAGTGTTCTGACACTAGAGGCATTTCCACAGAAAGCAAACCTGTAGTAACAACAATGTTCTCAGAGACAGTGTCTCCAGTCACAAATATTTTGTCCTCTGAGATGAGATGTGTTTCTACAGAAAGCAAGCCTGGAGTAATCAGAATTTTCTCAGAGCTTGTGTCTTCAATATAATCCAGTAAATATCTTGTTTTCTGAATGTTACATAGCTGTGCTGACATTTTTTGCTTCCCTCTTCCTGGAGGTCCCTAGATGTTACACATGCATCATCAGTTGGGCTGACTTCTTTTCCCTTCCCTCATACACCCCAACTCAAATCCTCAATATTGTTCAGGAGAGGGGAAGGGATAAAGGAAAGGAGTAAAAGGTGGGGGTGGGGTGCGGAAGTGGGTAAGGGGCAGGTGGACTTTGAACTACCTACCTACCATACCTTCTCTAGACTCTGAGGAATGGGATTTCTGGCCCATGAACTTTTCAGTTGGCTCAGCATCTTGAGTGTTTTAAATCTTCTGCTTCCTCCTCTTCTTCCCCACTAATTCCCTTTTCCCAATCCAGGTAGAGGCATACAAGTCATGGGGCTCTTCTGTTCCAAGTCACAGGACATTTTGAGAAGAGAGAGAAAGGAAATTCATCCAGAGCTGCATCAGTGTATTTGTTAGGTAACCAAGAGACAGGGATAATACTGTGGTACCAATTTAAAGATTCTTTTATTTTCACATTGGAAAATGTGTATGTTTCAGAATTTTTTGCTGAGTCTAAAGAGTCTTCTAAATTTAATTTTGAATATATTTCCATTGATGAAATGTTGTGGCAAAGAAATCAGGGAAAGGATTTTGAAAATTGTCACTAGATTCAATCATGTTCCTTTTACCATTCAATGATTTTAAGATTTGTTAACAAATCCAGATTTCTCAGAGATATAGAAAAGAACGTGATGGTTGTTAGCTGCATATATCTATCTTTAGAAAAAAAACAGTGCTATTAAGTTAAACAGGATGAATGGTGTAATTTCCTAGAAACTCACCAATTTGGTCTGAAGGAGCTAACATTAATTGTCTTGGAATCCCTATCCCAGTAAACTGATTAAAGGTTTATTTTTATGAAAACAGTTTGCCTGGCAACTCAGAAGGTAAAGAGTCAAACTTAAAAGAAACTGAGGACAAAAAGCCAATGATCATCCAATATCTGAATCATAAAGATGTCAAGCCAATCCTGTTTAAAAAGATATTCAGATAAACACACTATGGAAGCTGGGAAGCAAGACATAAAAATATTCTAATTTAGCCAATGTGAAGACAGAAAATTAACTAAATTACCTTGAGTGAGATTTCTTTAGCTATGCATTTTATGGGCAAAATACTTGTTTTTATCTTTTAAAAAATTTTATTCAGTATATTATTTTTCCCCGGTACACGTAAAATCCATTTTTAACATTCATTTTTTAAAAATTTAAGTCCCAAGTTCTCTCTCTTCTTCCTTGCCTATAATCCTTTACTTTTTCAGTGAACAATTAAATATAGGTTATCTATGTGTAGTGATCCAAAACATTTCTATAATAGTCATGTTGTGAAAGAAAGCATAGACCCAAAAAAGCATAGACCTCAAGAAAAATTAAGAAAATTGAACTAATAAATAAAACTAAAGCTGGTTTTACAAAAACCCAATAAAACGGATAAACCTTTGTTTAAATTTATTTTTAAAAAAGAAATAAGAAAAACAAATTATCAGTATCCAAAATGAAAAGGGTGAATTTGCCAACAATGAAGACAGAAATTAAGAATTATTTTGCCCAATTATATGCCCAGAAATTTGACAATCTTAGTGAAATAGATGAATATTTATAAAAATATAAATTGTCCAGATTAACAGAAGAGGAAATAAAATACTTAAATAACCCTATCTCAGAAAAAGAAATTGAAGAAGTCATAAATGAACACCCTAGGAAAAAAAACTCCAGGACCAGATCAATTTACAAGTAAATGCTATCAAATAGTTTTCCCCAATTTATTATTTATTTTTAGTTTTCAATGTTCACTTTCATAAGTTTTAAATTTTTTCCCTCTCCCTCCCCAAGATGGCTTGCAATCTGATATGGGCTCAACACGTACATTCTTATTAAGCACATTTTCAAATAAGTCATGTTGCATAGAAGAATTATAATGAATGGGTAAAACCATGAGAAAGGGGGAAAAAAAGAAAAACAAAAAAGAAAAAATTCTGCTTTGCTCTGCATTCCGACTCCATAGTTCTTTCTCTCAATGTGGCTGGCATTTTCCATCATATATCTTTTGGAATTGTTTCAGGTCCTTGCATTGAAGAGAAGGGCTAAGTGTATCAAAAAGCAGTCCTCCTACATCATGGCTGTTACTGTGCTCAATGTTCTCCTGGTTCTGCTTACCTCACTCAGCATCAGTTTATGTGATTTTAACTCTGAAGTTCACCTGTTCATCGTTTCCTATAACAAAATAGTATTCCATTATATTCATATACCTCAACTTTTTCAGCCATTGCTCAATTGATGGGCATCCCCACAATTTCCAGTTCTTGGCCACCATAAAAAATGCTGCTATAAATATTTTTATATAGATGGGTTCTTTTTCCATTTTCATGTTGTCTTTGGGATATACAATTTGAAATGGTATTGCTGGGTCAAAAGATATGAATATTTTTATAGCCCTTTGGACATAGTTCCAAATTCTTATCCAGAATGGTGTGATTGGCTCACAGCTCCACCAACAATGAATCAGTGTTTTAACTTTCCCATCCCTTCTCCAACACTTACCATTTTCCTCTTTTGCCATGTTAGTCAATCTAATAGGTATGATGTGCTACCTAAGAGTTGTTTTGATTTTCATATCTCTAATCAATAGTAATTTAGAGCATTTTTGTATGATTATGGATAGCTTTAATTTTTTACTCTGAAAACTGTCTATTTTTATCCTTTGACCATTTATCAATTGGGTAATGACTTGTATTCTTTTAAATTTGACTCAGTTCTCTGTATATTTTAGAAATGAGGCCTTTGTCAGAGACTAGTTGTAAAAATTATTTCCCAGTTTCCTGATTCCTTCCTAATCTTGCCTGCACTGGCTTTATGCAAAAGCTTTTCAATACAATGTAATCAAAATTAACCATTTTTTCATTTCATAATATTGTTGTTTGGCCTCTTATTTGGTCACAAATTCCTCTGTTGTCCATAAATATGAGAGATAAGCAATTTGTTTTTAATGCTTTTATACCTAGATTGTGTACCCATTTGGACTTTATTCTGGTATACAGTGTCAGACATTGGTCTATATCCAGTTTCTGCCATACTATTTTCCAGTTTTTCCAGCAGTTTTTGTCAAACAGTGAATTCTTATCTGAGAAACTGGGTTCTTTGGATTTCTCAAACAGTAGAATGCTATAATCATTGACTATTGTGGCTTGTGTATCTAACCTATTCCATTGATTTACCCCTAAATTTCTCAGTCAGTACTAAATGGTTTTGATGATTACTGCTTTATAATACAATTTAAAATCTAGCATGGGGGCTGAGACAAGATGGTGGATTAGAAGTAGGAGTGTCCATGAGCTCCAACACCAACCACCTCTAATACCTGTAAAATATGACTCTAAACAAATTTTAGAGCTACAGAACCCAACCCAGAAAGTGACAGAAAGAAACAAATCTCCCACTGAAAGCAACCCAGCAGGCTGAGAGGAAGGGTCTATCACACAGATCTGGGAGCCAAGCACATGAGCCACATGGGCTTGGACCTGGAGTGGCCCCAATCAGCAACCAGTGGCCCCTGGACCAGACCAGCCAGAGCACACTTCAGGAGAGTGAATCACCAGCATCTGTGGTGGTTTCCAGACTTTTCAACTCATAAATGCCAAAGAGAAAGTAAAAGATCAGTGGGGAACGCTGTTAGAACTGGGTGACAGAAGAGCATGTACCAGCTCCTGCCCCTGGTGTTACAAGTGGCAGAGGCACAGTGGCTGCATTTGCTGCTATGTGACTGCTTCAGGAGCTCCTGGCCTGTAAATTGTAGGGGGACCAAGTGACCATTCAGAGGGTAATGGCTCCTGCTTTGATCTGGTTGGATCTGAGTGGCAGTCTTTGGTGGTGGTCCTGGAGTGAGAAATGGCAGTGTTTCAGAGCTTGTGGCAGAGAGGGGATCTTCCTCAGCTCTCTGACAACATTTGCAAAAACCCCAAGGATTTGCGAAATAGCTCTCACCACTTTGGAAGCAGAGTTCTACCCTGACCAAGATCTCAAAAATCAAGTAATTGGCTGACAAGATGAGCAAGCAGAGGAAGCACAATCAGACCATAGCATCCAGTTTTGGGACAAAAAGGATCAAAACAAGGAACCAGAAGAAGTCAACAAAGTCAAAAAACCTTCATCAAAAGCTTCCAAGAAAAATATGAACTGATGACAGGCCTTGGAGGAGCTCAAGAAGGATTTTGAAAATCAAGTAAAACAAGTGGAGGAAAAATTGGGAAGAGAAATGACAATGATACAAGAAAATCATGAAAAGTGAGTCAACAACCTGCTAAAAGAGACCCAAAAACACTGAAGAAAATAATACCTTAAAAAATAGACTGACTCAAATGGCAAAACAGGCCCAAAAGAGCCAATGAGGAGAAGAATGCCTTAAAAAGCCAAATTGGCCAGATAGAAAAGGAATTTCAAAAACTCATTGAAGATAATAATTTCTTCAAAATTATATTGGAGCAAATGAAAGCTAAGAACTTGATGAGAAATCAAGATACTATAAAACAGATACAAACAAATGAAAAAAGAGAAACTAATGTGAAATATCTCATTGGAAAAAACCACTGATCTGGAAAATAGATTGAGGAGAGATAATTTAAAAATTATTCGATTATCTGAAAGCCATGATCAAAAAAGAGCCTAGACATCATCCTTCAAGAAATTCTCAAGGAAATCTGCCTTGATATTCGAGAACTATAGGGAAAAATGGAAATTGAAAGAGTTCACCAATCACCTCTTGAAAAAGACACCAAAAAGAAAACTCCTAAGAATGTTTTAGCCAAATTCTAGAGTTCCCAGGTCAAGGAGAAAATATTACAAGCTGTCAGGAAGAAACAATTTGATTATTGTGTGAACATAATCAGAATAACACAAGATCTAGCAGTTTCTACATTAAGCAATCAAAGAGCTTGGAATACAATATTCTGGAGGTCCAAGGAGCTAGGACTAAAACTAAGAATCACCTTTCCAGAAAAACTGAGTATAATGCTTCAGGGGAAAATATGGTCATTCAATGAAATAGAGGACCTTCAAGGATTCTTGATGAAAAAAACCAGAACTGAACAAAAAAAACTTTCAAATACAAGAAGCAAAAGAATCATGAGAAGGTAAACAGGAAAACTAAATCATAGAGAACTTATTAAAGTTGAACTATTTACATTCCTACATGGAAAAACTACAATTGTAACTCATGAGACTTTTCTCAGTATGAGTATACTTGAAGGGAATATGCATGTATGTGTATATATGTGTATTTATAGGAAAGTGTGTGCATATAAGTACATACGTGAGTGTGTATATATGTGTGTACATATATACATCGACAAAGTCATAGTATCAGTTTAATTAGGAAGGGATGATTTCTAAAAATAAAATTAAGAAGTGAGAGAAGACTATAATGAGAGGAGAAATAGAGGGATAGAATAGGGTAAATTATCTCATATAAAAAGACAAGAGAAAACTGTTACAATGTAGGGGAAGACCAGGATGGTGAAAGGGAATGGATCAACCTTACTCTCATTAAACTTGGCTTAAGGTGGGAATAACATACACACTCAATTAGGTATCTTACTCTACAAGTAAGTAATGGTGGGAAGGGAAGAGGAGAATGATAGAAGGGAGGGTAGATTGGGGGAGAGGGTAGTCAGAAACACACAATTTTGAAAAGGGAAAGGGTCAAAGTAGAAAATAGAATATGTGGAGGCAGGATAGGATAGAGTGAAATATAGTTAGTCTTTAACAATACAGCTGCTATGGAAATGTTTCACATAACTACATAAGTTTACTCTGTATTGAATTGATTATCTTCCCAGTAGGAGTGGGTAAGAAGGGAAGAAGGGGAAGAATCTGGAAATCAAAGTTTTAAAAACATATGGTTAAAAAAATTGTTTTTTACATGCACCTGGGAAATAAGATTTACAGGCACTGGCATATAGAAATCTGTCTTGCCTTACTAGAAAGTTTGAAGGGTGTGGGGGGAAGATATAAGAGAGAGCAGATTGGGGTAAGGGGTATTCAGTATGCTCGTTACTTGGGGGTGAGGCTAGGTGAAAGACAGGGAGAAAATCTGTAACTCAAAATCTTGTGGAATGAATGTTAAAAAATAAAAACATACTAATAAAAGATAGAAAATTTTAAAAATGAAACGGCATCTAGTATGGTAGACCACCTTCTCTACCATTTCTTTTCATTAATTCCTTTGATATTCTGAACTTTTTCTTATTCCAGACTAATTTTGATATTTTTTCTAGTGCTATACAATAATTTTTGGTGGTTTGAGCAGTATGGCACTGAGTAAGCAAATTAATTTAGGTAGCATTGTCATTGTTTTATATTAGCTCAGCATGAGAAACTGATGTTTTTCCAATTACTTATATCTGACTTTATTTGTGTGAAAAGTGTTTTGTAATTATATTCACATAGTCCCTGCCTTTGATTTGGTAGCTATCAAACATGTAAAGAAAAAGTAAGTCCAATACTATTTGGAAAAATTGATGAAGAAAACGTCCTTCCAAAATCTTTTTATGATACAATTACAGTACTGATACCTAAGTCAGAAAGAGTCAATACAGAGAAAGAAAGTTACAGATCAATTTCTCTAATGAATATAGATGCAAAATTTTAAATAAAATAAAATATTAGCAAAAAGATTATGTTCTCCAACTCTTCTTTGGTCATAAAGTCTTCCCTATTCCACAAATCTGACAGGTAACCTATTCCTCACTTCCCCAGATTGATCGTGCACCCATTTAGACTGGACTTTGGTGTATGGTGTTAGATGATGGCCTATGTCCAGTTTCTGCCATACTATATTCCAATTTTCCCAGTATTTTTTGTCCAATAGTGAATTCTTAACCCAGAAACTGGGATCTTTGGGCTTATCAAACAGTATATTACTATAGTCATTGACTGCTGAGTCTATTGTACCCAATCTATTCCATTGATCCACTACTCTATTCCTTAGCCAATACCAGGCAGTTTTGAGGACTGCTGCTTTATAATAGAGATTAATATCTGGTACGGCTAGGCAGCCACACAAATCCTTTCACCCCTCGATTTCCAACAAACCTCAGTTTAGCCCAAGGGGAGGCCTTTTCTTCATTTTGACTCTGGGTGGTCTCTCTGATTCCCTGGATCCTCTTCCCTGGTCCCAGCTCCCTCCTGAATCTGCCAGACAATCACTTAGATTCAGGAGCTGAAAGCTTACAGGTTCTCCTCCAGTCCTCAGGGATGAACACCTCCCAGGTCCTTGTCCTCTGCAAACATCAGTTTCCTCCAAGGGGAAGCCTTCTCTTCATTTTGACACTGGGTGGTCTCTCTGATTCCCTGGATCCTCTTCCCTGGTCCCAGCTCCCTCCTGAATCTGCCAGACAATCACCTAGATTCAGGAGCTGAAAGCCGCCAGGCTCTTGTCAAGTCCTCAGAAATGAACAGTTCCCAGGTCCTTGTCCAGTCCTCAGGGCAATCCCCGGC
>JAQQSW010019418.1:0-11050 GCA_028646575.1 Pseudocheirus occidentalis
TAGGAATTAAGATATAAAGGGGCTAGGGTAGGGAGACCCTCCCTGCCCTACCAGAAAGTTAGAAAGCAGACCAGGGAAGGGGCTTTACAGTGGGATTGCTGTTTTGGGGTTGGGGTAGGGGAAAGATGGGGAAAAAATTTGTAATTCAAAAATCTCATGAAAATGAATGATGTAAACAAGAAACAAATAAAACTTATTACATAAAAAAAGGACTACACAGTAGATTAGTGTGTACTTTGTATCATGTTGCAATGGTAAAGGGAATTTGAAGATCTCCCCTGCCTCTTTTTTTTTTAAACTTGTGTTTATTTTTAGTTTACATCATTCATTTCCATGAGATTTTGAGTCACAACTTTTCTCCCCATCCTTCCCCTACATACCCCTCCCAAAACTGCAATCCCACTGTATACCCCCTCCCCCAATCTGCTCTCTCCTATATCCTCCCCATCACCCCTGACTTTCCTGTAGGGCAAGATGAATCTCCCTACCACAGTACCTGTATATCTTCTTTCCCAGCTGCATGTAAATAATAATAATAATATATAAATATATACACATATATTTTTAACATTTGATTTTAGACCTTTAAATTTTAGATTCTTTTCCTTCCTCCCTCATCACCCACATCCATCAGAAGAGCTCCTATCTGAATGGAAGAGAAAACATACAAAAAAAATGTATATATAAAGACTACTGCAGTGTAAATATATGATGGCTGCAATATGAAATAACTGATGAAACAAAAGTTCAGTCTTCTAAGCACTTTGATTTATTAAGCAATGCATGCCAATTGAATAACAAATCAGGATCAGGCCTCCTCAACTTGGTACTGGGCCCTGAATACAGGGGGAGATAGATTTATATCCATTCTAAATAAAATAATAGGATATAAACTAGCACATAGGATTAGGTAATCTGATTTCTAATTGGAGGAAAGATTAGGGACTTTCCAAACTAGAAGGGGGAGAATGTACAGGTATAATTCCCTGAAATCAGAAAAAAAAGGTTGTTCCATTCTCCCCCAAGTGTCTGTATTCAATCAAAGGAACAAGGAAACTGACTGACCAACATGGAACCAATTTTCAGAAAAGACATATTGGTTACTTGAGATGTACGACTGTGAGAAAACTCCCAACATCAGTCTTTGGATCTGACTGAGTTTCTGGTCAGCATAGCCTAAGTCCTTGGTTAAGGGTTTCTAAATAATAAGCAGAAGTGGGCTGGCTTCCTAGCCACCCAAGAATAGTTTCAAACAATACAATAAAAGTTTTTTCCTCCACAATTCCCATAATTCAATAAAGTTTTCTCACAAGACAGAAACTGGACTAGAATATAAAGGGAACTGAGCTAGATCTACAACTGAGTCACAAGATGGGGGCCATGTGGTTTACTCATTTCCCACCCCTCCCACAAATGAAAGGCAATTTTAGAAGGAAAGCACTAGTAATGGGGTGGAGGGAATGGAGTGGGCAGGTCCTAGGAAAGGTCTCCTGAAGAAAGTGGGATTTAAATTGTCTTCAAGGTTGTTAGGGAAGTGAGGAGGCAGAGGTGAAAAAGGAGAATATTCTAGGCATAGGTGACACTATAACAAAGGTAAAGAGTCTTGAGCTTGAATGTCATTCTAAAGAACACTAAGGCGGCCAGTATTGTTGGAGTATGGTAACACAGTGGGAAATAAAGCATGAAGAGACAGGAAATGTAGGAAGGGACCAGGTGGTAAAGAGCTTAAAATGCTAAAAAGGATTTAAAATTTGACCCTGGAGGTAATATGAAGTCACTGGACTTTACCAAATAGTGGGGGTGGGGTGTGACATGATCAGACTTGTGCTATAAGAAAATTACTATGGCAGCTATATGGAAGATGGATAGAAAAGGGGAGAGACCTGCAGCTGGGAGACCAGTTAGGTTACTGCAATAGTTCAGGTAAGAGACCAAGCCTCGAAATCATTAGCATTGAGAGGAAAGCCGAATCTATGGGAATGGATGAAATAATCACATTTCTAGAGTTAAAAGGGATAAGACAAGGGCCTAGGTCAAAGATCTGAGGAAAACCATGGTTAATGGAAGTGGACAATTCAGCAAAGGAGACTAAGAAAAATTGGCCAGATAGGCAGAAGGATCTCCAAGAATAAGCAGTGTCACGAAAACCCAGAGAGGAAATAATATTCAGGAAAAGAATGATTGACAATGCCAAAGGCTGCAGAGAGGTCAAGAAGATGAAAACTGAGAAATAGATATTAAGTTTGGTAATTAAGAGATTAGTAACTCTCAGTTGAAAAAAATAAAGTCAGAAGCCAATTTTCAGAAGGTAATGTAAAAAAAAAAATCCTCAATTATATCAACCACTCTTAGGTTGGTACATAACCTAGTCTTAGGTTATGTGCAACCTAAATCCTTGGTTATGGGTCTCTAAGCAATAGGGAGAGCTGATCTAGATTCCTAACCATCCAAGAACAGGTTCAAACAATGCAAAAGAGTTTTCTTATAATTTCCATAATTGAATAAAGTTTTCTCAAAGACAGAAGTTGGACTTAGATGCATAATGGAACAGAAAGGGAATTGAGCTAGATCCAGAATTGAGTCACAAGATGGAGTCAGTGTGGTTTACTTATGCCTATGTATACATATATGTATGTTCTACAGAACACAGGCATATACTAGGAAATTTACTAAATATTATATAACAACCATGTTGGAATCATTATTTTGAGCTTTTGTCTTCTTATCTCTCCTGACTACACCATGTCAACTGTCATGAGCATCAAATGAGAAAATGTAGGTAAAACTGCTTCATGATTCTACAAAATATCAGACAAATGCAAAGTATAATGGTGGAAAATGGCGTGAATAATAAAATACTAGGATACAAGGCAGTAAGACATCTTGCCTACTAATCCTGGCAAAAACCACTGACATGAAATCATAAAAGTATATCAATGCTTGTCATCCTTCATTCCACTCTTCTTCAGCTATGAATTAAAAACCATAACAATATCTTCAGTTATGATAAACAAATAGAGACAGCAAAGTAAAACAAAGTAGAAACCTTAACAAAAAATATTACATATAGTATTCACACTGAGTAACATGTGGGCATGCTCACAGAGAACTGAAACATAGAAATAACTCTTACACACAATGTTGATATCTGATTTTTCAAGACTATCAACATCCTCAGCCCCCACTCACAGAGCAGCAGCAAGATGTCCCAGACTGCTTGAGAAGTGGGAGATTTGGTCTAGGAACACTTGTAGCAAAAGTAACTGGCGTCTAAAATCTAAACAATATATAGTTCAGCAGTCAGTAACCTACAAGTGTGTCTATGGAGATGCTCCAGAGATAACTTGTCTTCTTATGGGTGTTCTTTGACCTGAACAAGTAGACTTTCTTTATCTCTACTGTGGGTATCCTGAAGTGTTCATCTACTTGGTGTGGCTTTCAGGCTTTAGAAACACTAGAGGTCCATGGAATATTGATAGTAATTGAGGATAGGGTTCTAAGCTCCAACTGGCATCTGCATTAAGCCTCCAGGAACAGTTGATATCCCTCTATTTTTTCTTTTTTCATCAACTAGCTTTTGGGAAAATGGCTATCTACTTAGGCAGTTGCTAAGCAACACTGAACTGTCAATCTTTGTACAATTTAAGAAAATCCAGTAAGGGCCTTGGAATTGAAGTCAAACTCTTTCATTTTACAGGAAGAAATGGAAGCTCAAGAGAGGTTAAATGATTTACCCAGGGGACCATCATTATGAAGTGAGCCACCTAATCTCAAACCTTTTCCAAATCATTTTTCATTTGGCATTCAGAGAAAACATCAGAAATTAGACCTCCAACTGACCTATGCCCAGGCACTTTATGTAATTACTGAACACTGTCCTAGGTATCTCATCCTCACACACTGTTCTAGGTAGCACATCCTGATTTCAGAATGACCCACACTACACTGATATTTTCCTTGGTTTTTTTTTTTTAAATCACTTTTTAAGAAGAGAATTAAAGAGAGACCAAATATATTTACATTTGGAGTTGTAACAATGAGAGAGCTACAAATGTAAATGAGTATGTACAAATGGAGAGCTTTCAATCCCGGCCTCCCTGCTGAGCCAGCATTAAAATACAGCACCTTCTGTCAAGCATTTCACATTAAATGAAGGAGCTTTCTAGAGGGCTAAAAAAAAAAAAAGTTATTAAGAGTGTGAGCTTTGGCCATTATTTCACAATTGAGTTAACCTCTATCCCAAGGGCAACATTCTGCAGCTGTTTTCAGTGAGTCAGGACTTTTTTTTTTAATTACACTTTAAGTTTTTTGAGTGTAACTAAAAGGGGGAAAGATATGGTTTGTATGTCCTATCTGCAGTTGTGAATTGCTGATTGAATTCTAGAGGCATAATGGAAATAACAAATCATTATGTGACTTTGGTTCATCCAATTACAGATGCAAAATGAATTATTTTCACCTATGAAGGAAAAATTCTCCTGAGTTGCATTCCTTCCAATCTGCAAAAGAGTACGAGTACCTTTCACATAAACACACATTCTTTTCTCCTACTATCATTGCTGTGCATTGTTCCAAAATGTTTGCAAAATGATGTGCACTTAAATATATAAGTCAGAATCAAAATCAGCATTTTCCACCATAGCTTGATGTGTGTAAGCAACAGCAATAATTTATAAAAATATGTTCAGTGGGTGTGCATATATACAGCAAACAATACCATACTTAACTGATTAAGCTATAATAGAGCTTAATAAAGATAACTTGCACATCTAAAAACAAGAAAAACACAATAAAGGTACAGAGACCTGCCAAGAAAAGGAAGCAGAAGGTCGTCTTTCAGTTTTTAATGTAAAGTTATAGTCATGTAATCTTAGGGCTCCCTAAGAGTGGCTTCCTAGATCAAATCACTTTGCCCTAAATATTTTCCTTGGTTTCATACCTTATTCTATACCATACCCACCCCTTACAGCCCCCCTGTATTTTATCTGGTGTTTTCAAGGGCAAAATGAATCATTATAAAAAGTAAGTTTTCATTTAGTAAGTACTTCTTCAATTTCAATGCTTTAGAAATGCCAAATCTATTTTTTCCTAATGAGAATGGTTACCTGAGTTACTTGATTTTTTTAAAAGACCAAATTAGAATAATTCATTCTTATCACAAAACTCACTTCCAAACTATTAAAGTGAGCAGTTCTACTATTACTGACATTTTCATAACTAGCAAAAAATGTGATCTATAAACTCAAGGAACATGCCAATTTACTTAAGAATGAGATTCCTGACTGCCAGTACCACCTTCAATCCACTGGTCACCCTATGCTATAAAAACACTAGTTACATGATATCACTGTTTTCTTGTACAATATGACTGACTATTGCTAAACAATAATCAAAGACAACTTGGTTATGGTAATCAAATTTATTCAATACTGAAAAATTCTTCTTTGGCTACCTGGTGAATTAGAAACGAGCAGCAATGAGGAGGAAAACTAGGATGCTCCCTGTCCCTGCTATCTGAAATAGTTCTAGAAGTGAGAGTCAAGAGCAATAAGAGAAAAAAGTAGAGGCATAAAGAGAGACAAAAAGTAGAAAAACACCTCTGTTTGCTGATAACATGATTGTTTACTGAGAAAATCATAGGGAATAAGCAAAGAAACTAAATGAGACATAAATTAACAGCTTTAATAGAGTGGCAAAATAATAGGTATGAAATTAAAAAACAAAATATAAAATAAAATCAATAGCATTTCTGTATAGTGACAACAAAATGCAGGAAAGAATAACAGAAAGGGACATCCCATTCAAAATGATTACAATATGCATAAAATATCTGAGTCAACCTACCAAAGCATTGTCAATAACTATATAGATACAATTACAAAATACTCCTTTAAGAAAAAAAAAACAACTTAAATAACTGGAGGGATATTCAGGGTTTGGGTTGAAGCTGGGCAAATATAAATTACAATACTAGTGACACTGGAAAATGTAGCTGAGTAAAAAAAAATATTCTTAAAAATTTCATTTTTAAAAAAGACTCAAATACTATCCTCCCCCCAAAACAAGTCTAGGATGAAGAAGTATTGTAGTTTTAAATGTTCACTTTCATTAAGTTCAACTAGTTGACTCTAACTAGGTCAGGGGTCTTTAACCTTGTGTCCATAGACCTACAGAGATTCAGGGGGTCTGTGAACTTTGGTGTGTGTGTGTGTGTGTGTGTGTGTGTGTGTGTGTGTGTGTGTGTGTGTGTTAAGTGTCTGAGGCTGGATTTGAACTCAGGTACTCCTATTCACTGTGCCACCTAGCCGCCCCAGTCTGTGAACTTTGAATGGAAAAAATATATCCCTATTTTCCCTAACTTCTATAACTTAAATTTCTTTCAGTGATGATCTGAAACAAACACACAAAAAAGAATTCCAAGAACAGGCTACCAAAGGGGTTCACAATGGTCACAAAAAAGAAACCCTGAAATAGTTCAGCATTGTCTCTCATTTACACTGATGAAGGACAGGGTTATATTTAATGATGCCAAGTGAAATTACTTCTTCTACATGCTTAGGGCAACTACTTCTGTAATAATTTTGTTTTGTCTTTATGGATTAACTTTCATCGTACAAACTCAGTTATGGAGCTTTTAAACTAGGAGAGACACTGAAGAAATTATTAAGTAGAATATAAATTTTATAGGAGCTGAACTTAGCATTGGTGTTCCTTGGTATTTAAAATACATTCTATTTAGATAACTTTCATAATTTAATGTAATTAATCATGTAATACACAAATTCAATTAAATTGATTATAAGGTTTATATAAAAATAAACAATTTATTATAAAATTAATGAAATAAAATAAATTTAAGGTAAATTAATCATGTAATACTTAAAACATATAAGATTTAAAATCATGAAGATTGAGAAATGCTATCTAAAATGGGCTCCAGATGAAATGAAAAGAATTATAAAATCAATAACTTCATGTGTTGCATTCACATATCAATATCAACAAACTCCTATATTTCTTCCAATACCTACTCAAGCTGAAGTTAAAGCAAATAAATTCAATTTTAAAATCGAATATGTTTTTTAGAACAGTGATGCCTGAGATTATGTGTGCATTACTTATTTGATAAGAACAGGCTAGAATTACAAAAGACAAATAACAATCCATTAAGTTTACACTTGACAATATTTCCTTCCTTAGCAACAAATATAATTGTAGTTGAAAGATTAGCTACTGAGAAACAGGACGGTGTGATGGAAAAGAACCCACTGGAGCAGGAGTAAGAACACTGATATTTTGTTTATTAATGGAGAGTGCATACAATTCAGCATTCTTTAAACAGCAACAGGGGCTCACAGTCCAGATAGGGCTGTGCCTTTTTGATTTCCGAGGTCCTTTCAATTTTAAGATTCTACCATCAATATCTACCCGTTTTCCAGGAAACAGAGGATCACACTTTTAATGTAATGCAAACAAGGTCTCTAAGGTCCTTCCCAGCTCTGCCTGCTACAAGTGCCCTCCTGCTCAGCTCTATTTCAGTGTTTTTAAAGGTGAGTGGGTAAGAGAGAGTGGTGACTGGGTAGTGAATGAGGTACAAAAACACCAAAAACTTAGAAACCTCACACTTGTACCTCTCGCCCCTCTCTCCTCCATAAAATAAGTCTTATTCCTGATTACACTTCTGTGTTTTGGTAGTTGGAGTTACTAGAAATATGACTTCAGATAAGTCAGAGAGATGAAACTATTAAAGAAATGTACTTTCCGTCTCTTTAATTTTCCTGGTAATTACACTGAGGGACTGTGATTTTTTTTTTTTTGGTCATTGTTCTCTTTTCCCTCAGTTTCTCAATGATTATAGAAATCTCTGATTTCTATCAAGTTCTAAAGACATGTTGATTAATGAATATTTGGCTACATTACAGGTAACTATTACATGTGCCAAACTGACATTTTTAATGAAGATCCACTGATTTACTCTGTATCACTCAAGAACTCTATTATCAATGAGTGAATGTACAGTTCCCTATGGCCCTATACCCTAATAAATAGGGGAGATTGCTATGGGCCCTTGCTGCAGCTGTACATGAATGGACCTATTAACAGTGACTCATGGAGGTATTGAGCCGGGGAGGAGTAACAGGGAGCTAAGTCAGGTGTTCAAATGTAGCTGACACTGATGAACAATACTAAATAGCAGCACTTCCTTCACTTCACCGCCACAGGAGAGATCTATCGCTGTTCTCTCCTCCCTTTCCCTCCTTTCCACACATCCCTCAGCTTACTAGCTTTTTTACAACATTTCCCCCCTTCAACGCCGTCCTTCATGTTCATTTTAATCTGATTTCACCTGTATAAACATGTTGAGATGGGAAGTGGGAGAGGAAGGAATGAGAGAAGATACACGTGGTATAATGTGCCCTCGGCCTTCTCTCCCTCTTTCCCCTTTTCTGCAGCTGGATTCCAGGCACCAGGGACAGCTCTGCTGATCTATTAAATAATGAGTCCTAAAAGAAAATCATTCTTAGTACAAGATGTACACTGAGAAATAACTACCTCTCCATTTCTAAGAGCCAGCGATTTCATACCAACAACATCTGGATGATACTGGTGGTGTTTAGTAGATATAAAAGTCTCCATATACTAAATGTATCTACAGGAAGAAAGAAGAAAAAAATTCAAACATCTCCAAGGCTCTCTTTGTAGCCCAAGCCAGGCTTTTGTATCAAAGAACACAGATACTGAACATACTGTTTAGAAGTTGGAATGGGAGTACAGAAGTGATCACAATACATCAAAAACATAGGGTGCATTTTATGGGGTTTTTTCTATTTCTTCGTAAGTTTAGACTTTTCTATTTTTAGATGATACGAGTGTAAGTTGCTTATAGTCTTGGGGCACTTTCCTTTCAAATGAAATAAGCTGTCAGGGTTTCACTCTAACCTCCCTCGGTTACTAAGATATACTGTGCATTTGCAAATAATTTAAGCTTCAAGTTTAGTTCCATAAACAAAACACGAACCACCTGAGACCACAGCAGACAGGATATGAGCTACTTATAGAGCTTCTGAATCAGTGAACAAGAATAGCAGGAAAGCAGCTTATTTTCTCGCAGTGCGGGCCTTTGAAGCAAACTATTTATTAAACATTAGAATACAACACTGACAACAAAAATCTTTGAAGGCAGGTTATCCTACTCTGCACAGTGACCCGTTGTGAGCCAATTGCTTCCTTTTCCTTTTAGGTTATTTTTTTCCCCATTTGTGAAACTGAAACCCAGATTGTTCACTTCTAGGAGAAAGGTTTCTATGAATCACTACTACCCTTTGCTGTTAACGAGCTATCAGTGACTAAAAATATTTATGTAGAAATCATGACCACCCTAACACTATGATAACAAACTTTCATAGCAAAAAAACCTTATAAAAAGAAAATTAGCCACTCTTGTATAGAAAAGTAGCTATAATATTAAGGATAAAACAAAATCTGAAACTGGCAACAAGTAAAAACTATTAGATTTCATACTTCAATTTTAAATTTACAAGGTAAACTTCTGCCCATTTCCTCTTGGATTTCCTAATGTGAATGAACATACATTTGGGTGTTCAATATTTTCTTTTCTATTTTTAAATTACTAATGTACAAACTAGTACATTGATATCAAACAGAAACATTAATAAAGGGAGTAAAAAGAATCAATCCTCCTAACAAATCAGTAAGTATTCTGGGATAGGATCATGTGAAACAAAACTCTCAAATGGTGAACACGTGGTGACAATATAAAAATGTCATCAGTTGGTTTCTTGCAAGTTCTTTAATTCACGTCTTTAGCTTTGTTTTTTGTTTTTGTTTTGTTTTTAGCTTTGTCTTGAAGAAAGAAAGACTATGTCAGTGTTGGGCATACTACTGATTTAAAATAGAGAAACATGAGGTAGGTAGGTGGTGCAATGAATAGGACACCAGCCCTGGAGTCAGGAGGACCAGAGTTCAAATCTGGACTAAGACACTTAACACTTACTAGCTGTGTGACCTTGGGCAAGTCATTTAAATCCAACTGCCCTGCCTTCCCCCCTCCAAAAAAAAAAAAAAGAGAGAAACATCAAAATGATAAGGCAGATTATGCCTTGAAATTTTTCCCTGGAAAAGTCCATTTTTGTTCCTAATAAAAGGACATACATGATCTTTCCTTAGATCATAAAGCAAGTTATATTTTTAAATAATATATCAAAAATTATAAAGATAAAAGGTGGCTTTTACTTAAAATTTTTCTGTTATCTTTCCTTCTTAAAGTAAATACTAGAAAAGAGCATTATAGGCAAACTTTCTATGCTGTAAAACTCCAGAAATATTCAAAATAACATAAAAAAGAGTTTGTTGACCCAGACACTTTTTTGTTTATATTACTTAAAACATTTAGTTTTAACTATGATATAGTTATACCATATCTAGAAGTAAAATAAGGATATATAAAAGCAGGATACAGGTCTTGCTCTTTTGCTACAGAGAATACACGATATAAATTTTCTGCCCATAGCTAACCTAGAAATATCTTGTCATATGTACATTAGAAAAATCTAAATTTACTATTGCTTTTTATTTTTTTATGTATTTTTAAAAATTCATTTTCTTGTTTACATCATTCATTCTCATTACATTTTTGAATTACAAATTTTCTCTCTGTCTTGCCCCTGCCCCAACCCCAAAAGAGCAATCTCACTGTAAAGCCCCTCCCCTACTCTGCTCTCTTACTTTCTGGTAGGGCAGAGAGGGTCTCCCTATACCAGCCCCTGTATATCTTAATTCCTAGTTGCAGGTATTGCAGAACTTCAAACTCTAGATGCTTTCAATTCTTCCCTTGTCACCCACCCCCACTGGAAGGACAATCAATTCAATACAAGCTGTGGATGTGTGATTATATAGGACATCTTCATAGTGGACATATTGTGACAGTAATCATCTGTCTCTCCTTCCTATCTCTCCCCCCACTTGCTCTGTTCTCCACCCTGTCCCTGTCCCTTCACTGAAGTGTGTGCTTCCAGCATCCCTCCCCCAC
>JAQQSW010019419.1:0-11050 GCA_028646575.1 Pseudocheirus occidentalis
TTTATCCATTTTTCCCCCAAGAAAGGATTCTATGGTCTGATTGTGCTTCCTCTGCTTGCTTATTTTGCTAGCCAATTTCTTGAGTTTTGAGCTCTTTGCCATGGTGGAAATCTGCTTCCAGAATGGAGAGGTTTGTCCCAAATAGCTGTGGTTTTCATAAATGTTTTCAGAGGTGTGAGAAGGGCACCCTCTCTACAGCCACCACAAGGTTTGGCACACTGGTGTTTCTCACCCCAAGACCAACACCCAAGACTGCAACCCAGATCCAAGCAGGTCAAAGCAAGAGCAATTACTCTCTGAATAGTCTCTTAGTCCCTCTACAGTCTTCAGGCCAGGAGCTCTTGAGGCATCCATGCAACAGCAGCTGGAGCCACCATGACTCTACCACCTCTTGTCCTGGGGCAGGGGCCAGACCATGCCCTTCTATCACCCAGTTCCAACATATTTCCCCACTGACCTGTACATTCTCTTTGCTGTTTATGGATTGAGAAGTCTGGAAACCACCACAGCTACAGGCGATTCTCTATCCTGTAGTCTGCTCAGGCCAGTCTGTACTACTGGATTGGGGCCACACTGTGTCTCAGACCATGTGGGTTCACGCAGGACTATACTCAGCCCCCAGCTCAGTGCACTAGACCCTTTCTGTCAGGCTGCCAGGCTGGCTTCAGTGGGAGAGTTGTTTCTGTCACTTTGTGGGTTCTGTAGCTCTAAAGTTTGTTTAGTCATATTACACAGGTATTGGATGTGCTTGTGGTGGGAGCCTGTGGAATTCCTTGATTCTACTCCACCATCTTGGCTCCTCCTCTTATTCTTCTTTTCTAGATTCATGTTTTAGAAAAAAAAAGTGGTGATCAAATGAATAGGTTGTTGGAAAGATTTTTAACTATGATAAACAATGTGTATATATTGCTTTAGCAAAGATTATCTCACAAAATTCCTCTAAAAGTAGGTAGCATAGTCATTGCTTAGGGAAATAATCAGGAAACTGATCTAATACCAGTTCTAATACAGGGGAAATGAACGTACTTCCATTCAGGGAGAATGGCTGAGATAGGAAGGAAGTGAAGAAAGCCAGGGGATAAAGCAAAGGAGAAAGAGAATTTTTGAGATATGGTACAACCAAGAAAAAGTCATTTAGTAAAATGAGGGTGACATGTAAGAGGACAAACAGCAAGAAAGCCATTGTTGGTATATCTTGGAGTATGTGATAATTTTAATGCTAGTGCTAAAGATAGCAAATATAATCCTGATGGTTATTTTTTTTATTCATATGTAGCTATGGATATACTTTTAATTAAAGCATGTCCTTGGAGACCTATCAAAAATACACAAAAAGCCTGTGAAATGATAAAATGATTGTAGTTTAAACAGATATTCTAATATCCCTATTATATAGGAGCATGAAATATATTTCATAAATTTCTGTGTTCATTTTTAATTAAAAAGAAATAATTTTAATAAATGAAATACTCAAAGAAAAATATCTACTATGACAGTAGATAGACAATACTAAAATTATTTAATGAACTTATATTGGTATTATTGACCTTATTAAAAAATTACTAAATTCTTGAAGACATGCTGGCAATTACTGACATTTTTTCCTTCAGTCTTAAATTATGTGATTTTTAGCTGTGGGTAGCTAAGCAGCTCAATGAATAGTACAGCAGGCCAGGAGTTAGGAAGACCTTAGTTCAAATCGACCTCTGACACTAGTTGTGGGGGCAAGTCACTTAGCCCTGTTTAGTTTCCTCACTGTTAAATGAGTTAGGGAAGGAAATGGAAAACAACTCTGGTATCTTTTCCAAGAAAACCCCAAATGAGGTCATGAAGACTTGGATATGATTGAAATCACTGAAAAACTAACATATGAGAGAAAGCAGAAAATGAAATGTTGAAAGTGACTCTTGAGTGGAACTTTGAAGATAATCAAGGATTTTGAAACATAATTTTAGGGCAGTTAGGTTGCACAGGGGATAGAGAGTCAGACTTAAAGTCAGGCAGAATTTTATTCCTGAGTTTTTAAATCTGGCTTCAGATACTTCCTGGCTGTGTGACCCTGGGCAAGTTATTTAACCCTGTTTTCCTCAGTTTCCTCATCTGTAAAATGAGATGGAGAAGGAAACTATAACCTAACATTATCCAAACATCCACTGATTACAGAAGAGCAGAAAAATACTTGAACATAAAAATCTGAACATGTTGTATTTTTTGTCACAATATTCTGATAACCTAATCTGGGGTGGTGGGAGTACAGTGTGGGAATCTTTTTTTTTAGATACAAGTATCCATCATTTTTTATTCCTATAACCTAAGAGAATATTGTTATTTCACTCATTTGTGTTGCATAACCTTCATGGTCAGTGTCACCATCTGCAGAGGATTCCATCTGAAAATCTCCCTTGGACTGCAGGCAATAAAATACAGATGAATGAATTTTGTCTTCTGGCCAGCACCCTGGCTGAGTTCAGTTAGGCTGCCAGTCAGCTGTGCCTTTCTCTGAGTTTTACCAAGCTGCCTATAATCCAAAATGGGTAGTAATGAGAGAAATCAGTACCTGGCACCAAGTCCCATCATGCCAATGACACCTGCTGCCCTCAACACACTGACCTACCATTTCTTTTTTGGATATATTTCCTGGACTTATCTTGCCAATAAAGTTATTGAAATGGAATCAACTGGCTCTTTGCTACATACCATTTATATTTATAAGGGCAGCTGCTAACTACCTCTCTTCAGAGCAGTCAGGCAACAGTTATATTTGAGCAATTGAGCTGGTAAATTGAACATTGTTCCTGATGAGAATGGTCAACTGAAATCAAGATAGCCATCCAAAAATGATACTAAATCTTCCCTTTATATACTAATATACTCCAGATTTTCTTTGTTTATGGATCATTCATTTCTTATACCTCGAGTACCTTTCTTTCATTTCCACCTGTTAGAATGCTGCCTATTATTGAAGATCCCATCAAAATACTAGTTCTTTCATGAAGATTTCCCTAATTTCCCTCAAGATAAATTATCTTTTTTACTTGCAAACTCTCACGGGCACCCAGAATTGGAAAGAACTTCAGAAATCATTTAGTTTAAAAAGCATACCAGGAAACATATCTTGGCTAAAAAATATTTGAGAAATCAACATCATCTAGGTCAACTCTGAAACCCTGAGCAAAAAGGAATATGTGAATTCCCAAGCAAACTTTTTTCCACTGTTGGATAGATGAATGTAACCCATATCTCAAAACCCATTGGTATGTTATTCTCTCCTTATTCATAGAGATGAAAGTTCAGCCTGATATGAGAGGAGAAGTAGAGTTGATGAGAGGACAGAACTTCAGCTCTTAGCTAGTCCCTACTGAGTATACCTTAGGCTTTGGGAGACTTTCTAAGAGAAAGTCTTTCTCAAACATCTAGGAGGCTTCCCACTTTTAGAGAAAAGTTGAAAGCCAAACACATTTCAGGTTATGGAAAGTCTCTGGGAATACATCAAAGTAGGTCATTGCCATCATGTTATTTTTTCATACTCATTGCTTTAGAGCTTTCAGGGGCTTCTTCATAGAGTGAGCTTTTTGTTGAGCTGAGTTAGCTCACTCCCAGTGGAAGTGCTTCCTTCACTATGTATTTTATTGTGTATATTCTCCTATTTATTCCTTCTCTGATTTGTTTTGCTATGATTTAGATAAATGCATTTCTTTCCAATTCTCTATGTGTGATCATTGTGTAACTGCTCTTTGGTGGGAAAGAGGTTAAGCCTTAGATACAGATCTTGGGGTCCACATCTCCTCTCCCCCCTCCCCCACACAATGGCAAAAGGATTAAAAGTTAACTGGAACTCAATCATATCCTTGAGAAAAACAATATTAAAAGGAGTGTAAAGACAGGATTCTCTAAGGAGAGCAGAGTAGCTTCTGGCTCTAATTTCTTGCCTCCACTCTTGGCCAGAATGAAAGTTTCCTTTGAAGAAGGGTAGGTAGAGAAACAGTTAGATATATCTATTTTGTCTCCCTACAAGCCAGACAATAATGACAAACTCTCACCAACACATGTGTGGCCTGTTCCTCCCATGATCATAATCATACATATAAATATTAAGCTTGATAATAAACCTCTTTGCAACATCAATCCATTCATTGATCCTAGCTTTGTTTTATGAGACTAAGCAGAAAAATAATTGATCCCTCTTCTATGTTACAACCCCTCAGATATTTAAGAGATAGTTACAGTGTTACAGCCCCTCAATCTCCAAAACCTCTTATCCCATATGGATGTCTCTTTCAACCTAATTTCACATGATATGAATTCCAAGTCCTTCACTATTCTGGTTGCATTTTTCTAGATGCTCTCCAGTTTATCATAAATACAATTTTGAAATGGTGACACTTAGAACAGAATATAGAAATGGAGATGTAATCTAGCCAGGTTATCATAACCTAATTCCTCAATATTCTGACTTTTTTAATGCTGCCCAAGATTTTAATAGTTTTTTTTGGTGGGGTAGTATTGAGATATAATACCGTTGGTTCATAGGGCACTTATATACTGCTAAAACCTTTATTTTTGGGGAGGGAGGTGATTTTATGTTTAATTATTCCTTGATCATCTTGGAATTATGATTTTTCCCCCTGAAACGAAGTAAAATAACATATTTATTAGTGCTAAACTTCATCCTGTTTTATTAAACCTGGTATCCTATCCCATTAAAAAAAATAATTCTGATTCTCTGTCTAGTATGTTAACTGTCATTGGCTTCATTGTATTGTTCAAGACCCAGGATTTTATAAGAATGCCATTTACTCAGTCAAATCACTCCTATTATAACCTCCCTTTTTTTTGTACATTCCATTCCCTGTATGGACTATTAGAAGATGAGGACTATGTCCTTTGGCTTCTTTGTATCCCTAGCTCAGAGTCCTGGGATATGCACTTACTAGGCACTAATATTTTAAATGTTCATTGAATTAAAGGATTGATTTTCAAGTTTTCAGTGTCATTTAGTGAATTAGTAAGCTCAAGCTGCTCTTATGGAGGATTCTATTCTACTCAAATTTAATGCACAATAAATTACTCTTGAATGTAAAGGTATTGGATAGGAGAAAGATGAAGAGTCAACATTCATTTAAGCACTTTTTGTGATAGAGAAAACCTGAAAATCAACTAGGTGCCCAGCAACAGGAAAATGGCCAAACAAAGTACAATATATGATTCCAGTGAGATTCTATTGTGCCATGAAGACATGATTAAAATGGGGGTTTAAGAGAAGCATGGGAATGCTTGAATGAAGTAATAAAAAATGAAGCAGAATGAGGAGAATTTTATATACGTATATATTTGTATGTACACATGTAGATGTAGATATGATACACATACAAATACAGGTATGCATGCATGCACACATGTATTCTATGCCGTTTTATATAGCCCTTACTTTGTGCCAGAAATTGTCCTTAGTACTTTGTAATTATATCTAAATTTATATTATTTTGCTTTTATACATATGTATATAATGCTATATATTAAAACTGCTATTATATGTGTATATGCATATGTACTTATAAGATAAATAAAAACTATGCTGAAAATCAGCTGAATTCTAATTATAATAATTTGTCAGTCCAGAAGGACTGGGAATGATATACTATTTTTTATATCTCTTAAGGAAATGTAAGGGATTATGAGTATGGAAACGTGATTAACTTAAAACTGCCAAATAAGATTGCTCTGTTGATTATAAACAGTTTGTTTTTTTCTTTGCTACGAGGGAGAGTTCAATGTGGTAGATGGTGTATTAGAAAATAATTATGATGTAAATAAAAAATAGATTTTTTTTTAAAGAACATTGATTTGAAATCAAACAATTCATGTTCAATTACAATTCTGTGTGATTTAGGGCAAAATATTTAACCTTTCCATCTCAATATTCTCACCTCTAAAATGAAGGTTAGTTAAGTGAAGAAGCAGTATGGCAAAATGAAAAGCAAGCTGAAGTTAGTACAATAACATACATGCATTCCAAATCTGCATCTTATAATTACCAGTGTGATACCAAGATAGAGTCACTTATTCCCATTTTACAGATATGGCAAATGAAACTTGAAAATGTTAATACCTGTAGTAACCACCTCATATGTTTATTGTGAGGTTAAATCAACTGTATCTATCTATAATTTTTTAGGCATGATATAAATGTCAGTTATCTTTAAAATATCTTCTAGCCTAAAATATAATGAACTTTTATTCTTAAATGAAATAGTTATTTCTTTGGCAATGCATTGCTCATAGATGAGAATACAAAGAAATGCATTTATTATTTAATTAGTAAGTATTGCCTGACTTCAAAAGAACTAATATACAAATGATCTATACAAACAATTGTAAGGGCTCTGACCAGTTACAGCTATTACCAGCATGGTATAGCAGGCAATACACTGATTCATTCATGAGGAAATTCACTTCTTCACCACCTTCTGTCCGTCTGATTGGAGGGTGGAATCAGGAACTATAAAACCTCCAATTAAAGAGGAAACACAGCCTCAGACACTTAACACAAAAAATTAGCCATGTGACCTTGGTCAAGTCACTTAACCCCAATTGCCCACCAAAAGGCAAAAAAAGAGGAAACGGTTCAAAACATCTCATTTTTCAACTGGCTTCACAGCTTTTGTGCTTTTCTGATTTTTCCTCCAGCTTCCTTGTCTCCCTTCCTGATCTTCATTTCCTTTTGCATGTTATTTCTTCCTTCCCCCCTTAGATTATAAATTCTTTGAGTATTTTTTGTTTTGTTTTGTTAAGAGGTTATCATAGTGCTTGATAAAAAGTAAGAATTTTTAATAAATGTTTATTGATTGATTCTATAATCAGAGAGCTAGGTGCAAATCTCATATCTGATTTCTATTATTTGTGTGACCTTAGATGAGTTTACTTAATTTCCATGGGTCCCAGTTTCTCCATCTGTAAAATAAGAACATTAACACAGATGGACCGTGAGACACATCCTACATATAGAATTATGATTCTATGAACTGTTATTTCTAACCCCACTGTGACAAGTATTTTTATAGATACTATGGTTCCCAAAGTAGAATTTAGAAAAAGCAACAGTGAAAGATAACTAGGAAGGTTGTTTAGATGAAAGTAATACATGGGTATTGTAGAAAGGAGGAACATAGAGGAGGATTGAAATTATATTGTAAAGAGTTCTGGAGGAGGAATCAGAAGGTCACATCCCAAGAGTGTCTGTCAAGTCATTTCCCAATTTTAGGTGGATGTGATTATTCTCATTCATAAAATGAATTTCAGACTACGATATTTCTAAAAGTTGTGCCAATTCAGAATCCTCTGACCCAGATTTGCTATTCTACATTGTGCAGTGAAGTTTTCCAGTTATATAATGTCATCATAGAGGCAAACAATGCAGATGTCTCCATCTGTGCAGTAAATCCTCAAACAGAGCCCAAATCCTTTTGAGCCTGTGTAATTTGGGGCTAACTATCACTCCTGTTGATCATAGAACAATTGGAAAAGTTAAAGACTGGTTAAAAATGGAGGAACTCTTGAATCAGTTTGTCTTTTGAGCTTGGATTTTGAAAAAAAGGAATAAACGTTTCAAGGTCTTTGGGGTAAAGTGATATAAGTATTTTTGAAGTGATTTTTCCCCCTCTCTTTGGTTCTATATAATGTTTTATATCACACAAAGTGAGCAAAAAATACAGTTAAAGCTTTAGTTATTTCAAAGGGACCTCATGACCTCCTCACATAATTTTAATAATTATGGAGGGAAAGTTTGCCATTCTGGGTTCCATAACCATATCCATCTTGCTAGTCCAGGGGACAGTGGGGTGGGATGTCATATACCCATTTTGACTTTATATTGGTATATGGTAAGAGATGATGGTCTATGCCTAGTTTCTACCATACTATTTTCTAACATTCCTAGTTGTCAAATAGTTAGTTCTCATCACAAAAGCTGAAGTCTTTGGGTTTATCAAGTAGCAAATTATTATAGTCATTGACTATTGGGTCTTAAGTACCTAACCTATTCCACTGATCTGCTATCCTTCTTAGCACTAAATAATTTTGATGACTGCTGTTTATAATATAGTCTTAGATCTGATACTACTAGGCTACCTTCCTTTTCATATTGTTTTATATTAATTACCTTGATTTTCTGGAAATTTTATTCTTCTAGATGAATTTTTTTTAGTATTTTTTATAGCTCTATAAAATAATTTTTTGGTAGTTTGATTTGTATGGCACTGAATAAGTAAATTAATTTATATAGAGTTGTCATTTTTATTTTATCAGCTCAACCTATCCATGAGCTACTGATGTTTTTCCAATTATTTAGAAATGACTTTATTCATGTGAAAAGCATTTTGTAATTGTGTTCATATAATTGTCTTGGCAGGTAGGGTCCCACATATGTTATGTTGTCTACAGTTATTTTAAATGGAATTTATCTTTCTATCTCTTACCACTGGGCTTTGGTGGTAATTTGTAGAAATACTGATGACTTATGTGGGTTTATTTTATATCCTGCAATTTTCACTAAAGTTGTTTATTGCCTCAAGTAGACTTTTTAGTTGATTCTCTAGGCTTCTCTTCATCTGCAAAGATTTATGTTCCTTCTTTGTCTATTACAATTTCTTCAATCTCCTTTTTTCTCATCTATCTAAAGCCTACATTTCCAGTACAATACTGAATAACAATGATGGCAAGGGACATTCTTCTTTCACCCCTGATCTTACTGAAAATGATTCTAATTTATCCCCATTACACATAATGTTTCCTGATACTTTTAGATAGTTATTGCTTAACATTTTAAGGAAAACTCCATTGTTTTCTGTATTCTTAATGTTTTTTAAAATAGAAATGCGTTCTGCATTTTTTCAAAAGCCTTCTCTGCATCTATTGAGATAATCATATGATTTCTGTTAATTTTGTTATTGATATGATCAATTATGCTCACAATTTTTCTAATTTTGAATTAACTCTTGATTCCTAATATAAAACCACAGTGGAAGAAATTAAATTCAGGGAAATTAAGAAAGAGCTATATGTATTTGCATATGAATATGCATATGTGTGTGTATATATACATATATATGTATACATGTATGTATATATAAATGTATACTTGCGTGTGTGTGTATAAATACCTATATGAACAAACATTGGCAAATGGATTACTGAACTGAACATTATTTTTAAAAACTATAAAGTTACTAATAAAATCCAAATTAAGCCAAAAAGAAGATAATCTAGACAATTCAAGGAGAAAGACAAATTAGAGAGCAAAACTACTATAGAATTCGTCAGAAAATGGTAAAGATAAGTCAGTTACATAGTCAATCAATATATTTCAGCCCTAAGATCATACTTCCAAAGATTAGTGGATTAATTTCCAAAGTAATTCAGGACACTGATTCTGGTCATCTATGGAAGATTTGTTTTGCCAGCTGAGGGGGAAAATGGAAGATCACAAGGTGTTATTGATATATGGCTGAAAAGAAAGTGAAACATCTTCTGGTGATCTAGGGTCTGAAATCCAATTGGAAAAATCTGAGTGACATAATAGGATACACGTGTTAACTGAGTTTCTGGACTATACATATCAGAAATAACTTTTGACCTGTTATTCATAAAAAGGACAATTAGTACAACAATAATACTGTGAAACAAACTCTACAGAAGAGAGTGCAACTCAGATCAGCTGGCTATGTTGTTCAAATGCCAAATGTATGCTTTCCCCCCCAAAACAAACAAACAAGAAAACAAACACGGGAGAGTTTACACGGGGCAAGTGCTCACATGGTGGTCAGAAAAAGTAATACAAGGATACTCTCAAGGTCTCCCTTAAGAACTTTGGAACTGATTACGCGATATGGAAAACACCTGGCACAGGACCTCCCAAGCTTGATGTAACCTTATCAAAGAAGGTGTTGGCTCTATGAGCCAAAACAGAATTGAAGTATTTCAAAAGAAATATTATACACCCAAATTTAGATAATCCAGTCCCAAATGTTCACATGGGCTATTTGTGCATGCCTTATGGTAGAGCATTCCAGGTTCATATTGGTCTGATCAGTCAGACATTGTAACTTGACTCCAAAATAGTGATGTCCTTTTGGTCTTCTTCAAGAGCAAAAGGTAACAACCAACAAATTGTGGAGATTAAAATGAAAGGATGCTGCCATACATGTCATACAAGCTCATCACAGCAGCCTTTGTCAGACTTTTATATGCCTTTAAGGAGACAACATTACTTTTCTTTGGTTTTCTTCGCTTCCAGTAAAGTTATTTTCCCCAGATTTTCCAAATAAAACTTATATTAGCTAAGTAGGTCTCCTTCTAATTCTCTAAGTCTTTTCAGACCTTAGATGCCTTTTCTGTTTCTAACAGAACTCAAATTCTGTAGGAGTGAATAATGTCTTTAACTCCCTCTGAGAAACTATCACAAATTTCCATCCAGTGAGAGCAAAATCAGGATCCTATATCCTGAGGATGGTCTGGAATTCTTTCATTTTTTTATTATTGGTCTCTGGGTCAGATAAGATGGCAGATTCTAATGCAAAAATGTGTGTGTTTTTTTTTTCTTCATGTAATTTCTTCTGTCACTAGATTAAATGTTCTTCTATGTTCAGCTTTGCCATGGGATCCTCAGCAACCATTTCTCAAATTCTATTTCTTCTTGTTATTCCTCTTCATTTTTGTTAATATTGACAACTGCCTTCTCCCAGGCCTATGGAATAATACTGCACTTATCTTTGATAGGAAACAGGTGAATTACTTCTTTTTTAAAATTTATTTTTTATTTGTTTTCTTGTTTACATTATTCATTTTCAATACATTTTTGAATTACAAATTTTCTCCCCGTCTTGCCCCTGCCCAAATCCCAAAACAGCAATCCCACTGTAAAACCCCTCCCCTGCTCTGCTCTCTTATTTTCTTGTAGGGCAGGGAGGGTCCCCCATCCCAGTCCCTGTATATCTTAATTCCTAGTTGCAGGTATTACAGAACTTTAAATTCTAGATTCTTTCGATTCCTCCCT